>OZ010800.1:408556361-408672361 GCA_963932465.1 Maratus speciosus
TTTTCCCCCTTTCCTATTATTACTTGTGCATCTAAAAAAAAAAAAATAAAAAAAAAAAATATGTTTTAATAATTTGTAAGTTTGTTTTTTTACTGAGCATAAATAAAAGTAGTGGATTTTTCATAAATAGGGGCTACATGCCAAATTCAGGTATTGCAACATAGATGTTTCAGAACAACATGAATTGCAGAAATTAGGCATGATTTTTATGATAAACTGTGAATGCTTATTAAATTTCTTTTTGCCTTAAAAAAAAAAAAAAAAAAAAAAAAAAAAAATTAGCTTCTATATTTATTTTTCCACATCAATATTTGGAAATTGAGCACTACACAAACAAAAATTAAACCAACAATATTACAATCAAATAACATAAAATTCAGAACAGATAAACACAGATGCTCAAAACATCTCCCCAGCAAAGAAAATTACATAATTCTTTTCTTAAGTGGAATCAGTAACTCAAAATTTAAAATTTTTTTGAAAAATATCAATTTTGAGATTTCCACATTAAAATGATTTGTGTATCCTAATAGATATCACAGCAAAGTTTGATTAGAGTACAACTAAAAGTAAATTAATTATAACTGAAAATAATCAGTCACCATTCAGCATACTTTGACTAGTAACTCTGCATATCAAGAGCCTCAACGTCAGCTCTGCAACTAACTGTTTTTAGCACACTTTGTGTATCATTAATATTTCTACAAAAATGCAATTTAAAGTTTTTAAAGCACATAAACATTTATAAAAGTAAAAAATATTTCGAAGGTTTCGGACATTAGAAGTGTTAAATTAAACACATTGGTATGTAATGATATTCTGAAATTCTCATGAGCTACTTATTCTGGTAATTTTTAGATAATAAAGTAAGTTCGATAATAAAGTCAACAAGAAAGTTCGGAGCTGTGGTATCGTACCTAAAACATTTCTAGGTAGACACAAACACGTGGTAGATAAATTCTACCAAGAGAAAATAAAAAAAACTGATCGTATAGATTATTCATTACATAAAAAAAACCCACCTAAAAAGGAAAAATGCTGCTGTGGGAAGGAAAAATTAATACAGAGATATTTTTACTGATTTAAATTAATGTTTATTTAAGGAATAGGATATAAGCAATTAATATTAAAATCTAGTTCATCTTTAAAAAAATTACACATACAATATTAACAAGTATCATTATTTATCTAATCTTTTAGTTTAAAACTAACAAAGATAGATTGCAAATTTGTTCATGATTGAAAATGATTTATAATTTCTTCGGATAAAATAAATAAGAGGTACCTCTATTAATGTTTACAGTATTTTCATAATTTAAACAACATCTCCAGGCAATTCGTCGGTGTCATTTAGTCTTCTCTCTGAAGACTCTCCATAATCTTGATACTCAATTTCAGCATCATTGCGGCCAATTGGTTTTACTAGCTCCGGACTCCGCGATCTCTCTCGCCCTTCTAAACCTTCCAGCCGACACACGGTCGCTCCTTCCACCTTGCAGCCGAGCCTGCCACCTCCGAACTCCGATCTTCCGAAGAGAAAAAAGCCCCGTTTTTAGCGAAGATCTCTCCTTTTATCCTCTTGCTTCCTTACCTCTTTCGTCCAGCGCAACGGTACAAAGTTCCGTTCCGCGCCGAAAAACACAGAGATATGCGCTATTATTTATTTTTAGGTCTTTTTGAAATGAATTAATCATCATTTAAATAACACATAATATCTATTTTTACACAGTATTTTCCGATTTTTAAAAGGAGTCTTAGTTGCATGTAAAACGTGGTCCGATCGTACGCGGATGAATACTCAAAACATCGCCGATTCGGAACCACGTGCGATTAAAAATGAAATAATAAATTAAGCTTAATTATTTACAAATAGAATAACTCTAAAAACTTCTAAAATAATATTATTTTGTCATTTGAACACATATTTTCAATATTAAATTGCGATTTAGTTGTAACTTTAAATATTTTTTTTTCTACATTTTTAAACATTATAGGCTTATATTTTACACATAAAATATTCATAATTACTGAGGAAAAAGTCTTTACATTGGCGGGCGCCAAGCCAACATAAAAAAACTTCCTCAAAATATTATTTGGCATTACAATAAACCATTAAGTATAATATGGAGTAATTTGAACTATTGACTGACAGAAAAAGAAGTTATTCTAAAGTAAAAAAAACCAACTATTATCTATATAAAACATCTTAAAAATTAGCATTACTTTTTTTTTTTTTTTTTTTTTTTTAATATTTAATTATTTAAGGAAAACTCAAATTATCAACATAACACATTACATCTCCGTCCCCTCAAAAAAAATTTTTCTGAAAAAAAATTTTTTGTAAGCAAAAGAATAAGAATCAGGTCCTCGCCAAAAAAAATAAAAAAAATACATGTTGCATGTGAATACCCCTCTAACTACCCAGATAGAAATTCAAGTAATTGGCTAAACTCCGAACACCCAGTCACCAAAACCAACCAAATCAGGATTCAGACAACTTTACCAAACATTAATGAAATCTTGCTTCATCAAATTTTGACATGCATCCATAACCATAATGTTTAGATTATACATAATAAACAATTCAAGGTGATTTCCATTAGTTGACTGGTGTGTTTAAGATTTATACGTATACTTTATCACATTCATACAATAAATAGCAAGTTTGTTCAAAAATTTAAAACGAAAATTTGATCCTGATTATACAATATATTACACAAATTATACAATACGTTACATAAATTATATTACACAAATTATACAATACAATACAATAGAAAAAAAATTATATACAACACTATTCAATGGTGAAAATGTATTCACCACAAAATCTTATTTTTTCACAACAAAACCATGTGTGTCTCTGGTGCGCAAATTGTAATCACTAACGACTGCAGGTCTCGTATGCTGTCTACAATTTTGCCTAGATCCTGAATGTGACTGACCAGGTAAGCCTGTATTTATGTCAACATTATCAGTGTTAATTTTATTATTGTGTGCATGAGCTTGATTGTTACTACTATCACTATAACCTATCAAATCAAAAACTGGATACTGATCAACAATCTCTTCTACCTGAGAATCCTTAACATCCATGTCAATTTGATTGTTTTGATCCGTATCCCGTTCCCCATTATTAATCTCTTCCTCAAAAAGTGCAGGAAAAATAATTCTTTCAGTGATTTTAGTCAATCTATCAACATGTACTAATTGCTCGTCCTTGGGGTTTTGTATGTGAACAATTTTAAAATTTACTGTATTAGTTTGTTGAGTGATACGGTAAGGTCCTTTATTGAACTGTGTAAGTTTTTTACTAGCCCCTGGCTTAACTACTGGTGTGTACAATAGCACCAAGTCCCCCACTTGTAAATTTTTGTCTGTGGCAAACTTTAACCTATACTCTTCCTGCTTTTCTGCAGCTGTAGTTAAATTTTGTTTGACCAAGCGAAAAATTTTGCTTAACCTTAAATGTAAATCTTCACTTAACTCTCGAGTATCTGCGTAAGATCTTTGAATAGGTTTGGTTATGAGGTCAACAGGTAAAAGTAGATCCCTACCGTACACTAAATGTGCTGGGGTATCCCCTATAGCAGCGTGATAAGCTGTTCTGTAAGCCAATAGAGCAAAATGTAAAACTTTGTCCCAATCTTCATTTGAAGAGTCCACTAAGTGTTTTAACATATTAACTATCGTGCCATTGGCCCGTTCCACAACCCCGTTTGCACTCGGGTGATAACTGGTCGTAGTATGTTTTTTAATGTGAAGTTTCTCATATACTTTTAAGATTGCCTCTGATATGAAAGATTTGCCCTTGTCTGTAGTGAGGTGTTCAGGAATCCCATGAGTAGAAATAAATTTTTCTAACACTGATATTATAACCTCAGATTGTAAATTCGGTACAGGATATGCCTCAGCCCATCTTGTAAAATAATCTGTAATTACAATAATGTGTCTGTTTCCCACTGCTGTAGTACTTAACGGACCCACTGCATCGACTGCAATCTTTTCAAAAGGACGTGAAGTAATTTCGACTCTCTGCAATGGAGCTTTCTGTTTGGATTTATATCCTTTACGAATGGCACACTGTACACAAGATTTAACGTGATTGAGTGTGTGTTTATATTGTCCCCACCAAAAGTAATTTTTCTTAGTTTTAATTAGTGTTCTTTTAAATCCTGGATGTGCTGAGGTTACAGAGTCATGAGCTAAATTTAAGATATGTGAAATTAAAGTTTTAGGAATAACTAATTTAGTTTGATTGTCATTATGTGCATCTTTTTTGTTTATGCAATATAATAAATCATCTTTTAAAAAGAAGGTTAATTCATTTAATTGTATTTCATTTATATTATTTAATTGTTCAATTATGTTTTTACATTTTGCATCTTGATTTTGTGATGATTTAATAAATTCTTTTGAAAAATTTGTGTTGATATTTATTTCTTGTATCACATTGACATTTCTCGATAGTACATCAGCTGGTACATTACATTTACCTGGGGTATGACAATATTTTATATTATAATTTTGCAGTGCAAGAGCCCAACGAGAAACTCTACCACTGTCTTGGATTCTCAACACCTGCGAAATTGCCTGCTGATCACAAAAAAGAGTAAATTCCCTCCCGTAAAGATAATGTCTAAAATTACTAATTCCCCAAACTACACCGAGAAGTTCTCTCTCAAACGTACTATATCTTGTTTCGGCATCCTTTAAAGTTCTGCTAGCATAAGCGACTGGATGCAGATCACCTGATTCATCTTTTTGGCTAAGTACAGCACCTAATGCGAAACCAGACGCATCGGTATGTAAAAAGAAAGGTTGCTCAACATTAGGCAACATTAAACAAGGGTAAGAAGTCAAACACTGTTTCAATTTGTTAAACGCTGAATCTGCTTCCTGACTCCATTTGAAAGGGGTTTTCAATTTAGTTAATTCTGTTAAGGGCTTTGCGATGTCGGCAAAATGATCAATAAATTTTCTATAAAAATTACATATTCCAATAAAACTACGTACAGCTTTTTTGTTTTTTGGTATGGGGAAGTTTTCTACAGCTTTTACGTTTCTTTCATCTGGAGAGACTGCACCATTTTTAATTTGGAATCCAAGGTAAGTTATTGAATTTTTTGCTATTTGACATTTTTCAGGGTTAATTTTCAGGTTATGAGAATTGAGTCTTTTAAAAACCTGATCTAATTTTTGAATGTGTTCTTCAAAAGTTGCAGAACCAATAATTATGTCATCAATGTAAGTATTAGTATCTAAACCTAATAAAATTGTAGCAACTAGCCTTTGAAAAGAAGCTGCAGCATTGATTAGGCCCTGTGGCAATCTTGTCCACTCAAACAAACCAAATTCTGTACAAAAGGCAGTTTTGTATCTGTCATCAGGATGCAACTCCATTTGCCAATATCCTGAGCATAAATCTAAAGATGTATAGTAATGAGCACCATTTAATTTATCTAATAAATCTGAAATATGGGGGAGGGGAAATGGCAAGGGTTTAGTTTTTAAATTAAGCTTTCGGTAATCGCAAACTAATCTGTAAGAACCATTTTTCTTTTTAACCAATATTACTGGGGATGCATAAGGAGAATCAGAAGGGGTAATTATATCAGCTTCAAGTAGGTCATCAATTTGTTGTTTCAGCTCTGTTCTTAAAGCATATGGTGTCCTATAGGGTTTAGAACGGACTGGAATATCATCTGTTAAATAAATCCGATGACTGGTTGTGTTACAACCTGTTAAGTCTTTAACCGACTGTGCGAAAATAGCTTTATTTTTATTTATGACTTCCATGACTGCCTGTTTTTGTGATTCAGTTAAATGATCTAATTCGAACTTCTCCCCATAAGGATTAAAATCAGTTATCTCATTTTCCACTTCTAAATTATTTACAGTTGTATTTTGGACATTAACTGCTTCAACAAATTCAATTTTTGCTATCTGACAATTTTTATTTATATGAATTTTCCTTTCTGTTACGTTAGCTACTTTAATCCATAAATCTTTGTTGCCTTCATAATTATAAATTCCGTTCGCTACTAACCAAGAATTATTTAGAGATTTATTTGATGGCTGAACAAAAATTAGGTTTTGAGTTTGTGGTAACCCATGAATTTTAATTTTGATGAATTGTTCAGATCGAGGTTCAATAACATTTTTATTTACCGTACTCCCTATACCTTCAAATTTATGTAAATTTATCGAGTTAACTTCTATATTTTTTATATTGTTCCATAAAATCGTATGGTTTATATATTTTAACGTTTCAGTTTTATAATCAATGATAATGTTATGAGATTTTAAAAATTCCGATCCAAGAATTGCGTTATAGTTTGTTTTTAGACTATTACTAATAAAGAAGGTTACGTCAAATTTAACGTCTTGGTCAGTTAAGGAAAGTTTAATTTTCTTATCTAAGCCCATGATGTCATTGTTGACGCCAATGACTTGCATTGTGCAAGACTCAGCTATATCAACCCAACTTGGTAAGAGTTTATTCAAAATTTCGGACGAAATTAAGTTTATTGCTGCTCCTGAATCGATAAGACAATCTATTTTTTGTTTATTTAATTTAAGGGAAATTATAGGTAATTGTCCTACTTCAGCACTAACCGTATCTATGCGTACCAAATTAGGGGGAGAATCCAAAGACAGTGGTACGTTCCCGTTTTGCCCCACTACTGGTTTAAAGAATCTGAATTAGAATTTTGTGATTGTGTGTGTAATGAGGGACAATTCCTTTTTAAGTGGCCTGGTTGGTTGCATTGGTAACAAACAATATTTCGTCTGGGACGGTACTGCCTACCCCCGTATTGTGATGGACCTGCCCCATACCCTTGTGACTGACCTTGGGTGACACGTAATAATGTTTGTACTTGGTTACTAAGTTCTGCGATTTTTCGATCACTCTCGCTGACTACATTTTGAATGAGACTTTTAATTTCTTGCATTTCATTTGAGTAATTATTAGTAGTTTGAGCAATGTTAATTGGTGCTTGTGTTTGGTCATAGTCTGCACATTTCTCCTGACAAATTGCCAAGTCCCAAATATGTTTATAAGTGCTAGGAGAATGTGGCATGACAAATTTTCGCACCTCCGGTAACATACCTTGCAGACATTTTTGTACGAGTAATTTTTCTCGGATGGCCTCTTGATCTGCAAAGCATTTGTAAGATAAACCCAAAACTCTGGACAGGAAAGCTCTATTGGACTCCCTAATATTTTGGCGGGCTGTTGTAAACTCTTGTAAATGGTATGCCTCATCTACAGTTTTACTGAATCGGCTAAGTAAGGCTTCTTTTAGAGTTTGTAGGCTGTGTGTATTTTTTAAGTGAGGCTGGGACTTAATAAATTTTTGGGCTTCTCCTATGCATTTCATCTTTATGGCAAAGACGCATTGTTCCTCCTGCCAACCTGCAAAGTCTCTAACTTCTATTATTTTGTCTAGAAAATCAGCTACTGTTATATCGGGATTTTCTCCTGAATAATTTGGGATATTTGAAATGAACTGATTGAAGTTAAAAGTTAGGTTTGGTACCAGAGACACTGGTCCATGTGTGTTCCTCCCATAGCTGTCTGAACTCCTGACTGGTGATAATGTTGGTGGTGAACTGCTACTACCAAAAGAAGTATTTGCTGGGTTATTTTCTTTACTCTCTTTTTTGGATTTCTCATTTTCTACACTATTATTTAAATCAGTTAAAGTAGTATTCTGTTCATTCCCTTTCCCAGCCTGTCCAGTCACCTCCTCAGGCGTATCTGTCTCAGTGCTCATTATTATCAATTACTGCAAGTTTCCCCCAAAATAATACTAATTGTAATTATAAATTACTATAAAAATATATAAAAATTGTGAAAATAAAAATTTCATGCAACATGTGGAAAATCAAAAATGAAAACTAAGTTAAAGTTAATATTCTCTACAGCCACTTAAATCATGTTAAAAAATGAATTTCTTAAGAAATTACTCCATTTACAAATATTTTCCATTATCCACAGCAGCAAAAGGTAAAAGAAAACAACAGGTGACGGCGCCGAATTTGGCCGAGAAAAAAAAAAAAAAAACGCGGACCCGAACCGTGCCGCGACGCCAAAATGGCAAAGGTCACTAGGCACCAAAAATGTGTGGTATCGTACCTAAAACATTTCTAGGTAGACACAAACACGTGGTAGATAAATTCTACCAAGAGAAAATAAAAAAAACTGATCGTATAGATTATTCATTACATAAAAAAAACCCACCTAAAAAGGAAAAATGCTGCTGTGGGAAGGAAAAATTAATACAGAGATATTTTTACTGATTTAAATTAATGTTTATTTAAGGAATAGGATATAAGCAATTAATATTAAAATCTAGTTCATCTTTAAAAAAATTACACATACAATATTAACAAGTATCATTATTTATCTAATCTTTTAGTTTAAAACTAACAAAGATAGATTGCAAATTTGTTCATGATTGAAAATGATTTATAATTTCTTCGGATAAAATAAATAAGAGGTACCTCTATTAATGTTTACAGTATTTTCATAATTTAAACAACATCTCCAGGCAATTCGTCGGTGTCATTTAGTCTTCTCTCTGAAGACTCTCCATAATCTTGATACTCAATTTCAGCATCATTGCGGCCAATTGGTTTTACTAGCTCCGGACTCCGCGATCTCTCTCGCCCTTCTAAACCTTCCAGCCGACACACGGTCGCTCCTTCCACCTTGCAGCCGAGCCTGCCACCTCCGAACTCCGATCTTCCGAAGAGAAAAAAGCCCCGTTTTTAGCGAAGATCTCTCCTTTTATCCTCTTGCTTCCTTACCTCTTTCGTCCAGCGCAACGGTACAAAGTTCCGTTCCGCGCCGAAAAACACAGAGATATGCGCTATTATTTATTTTTAGGTCTTTTTGAAATGAATTAATCATCATTTAAATAACACATAATATCTATTTTTACACAGTATTTTCCGATTTTTAAAAGGAGTCTTAGTTGCATGTAAAACGTGGTCCGATCGTACGCGGATGAATACTCAAAACATCGCCGATTCGGAACCACGTGCGATTAAAAATGAAATAATAAATTAAGCTTAATTATTTACAAATAGAATAACTCTAAAAACTTCTAAAATAATATTATTTTGTCATTTGAACACATATTTTCAATATTAAATTGCGATTTAGTTGTAACTTTAAATATTTTTTTTTTCTACATTTTTAAACATTATAGGCTTATATTTTACACATAAAATATTCATAATTACTGAGGAAAAAGTCTTTACATTGGCGGGCGCCAAGCCAACATAAAAAAACTTCCTCAAAATATTATTTGGCATTACAATAAACCATTAAGTATAATATGGAGTAATTTGAACTATTGACTGACAGAAAAAGAAGTTATTCTAAAGTAAAAAAAACCAACTATTATCTATATAAAACATCTTAAAAATTAGCATTACTTTTTTTTTTTTTTTTTTTTTTTAATATTTAATTATTTAAGGAAAACTCAAATTATCAACATAACAGAGCCTCTTTCTCAATGATGTTGAGGAAGATTTGCTTTCAGTAGTGAAAAACCTACTACTTTTAATGTTTAAAGTTTTAAACTTCCCAGAATATATATGGATAATTTTTTCATCTCATATGGTCTATTTGTTCATTTGAAGGAAAAAGGTTTCTGTGCTACAGGAACTGTTTGAGATAATCGAATGGCAAAATGTCCATTAGAGCATTTGAAACAGTTTGCTAAAACAGAAAGAGGCTCTGTAACTGCTTGTTCTGACATAGACAACAACAAGCTGCAGTGCATTGAAAGATAACCATGTGGTTTCATTCCTCACAAATTTCGAGGAAATGAAAGTAAAAAGCAAAGTAAAGCAAAGAAAAAGAAAGAAAATTGGTATTCCATTTTGTGTTACATCATACAATAAATATAAAAATGGAGTAGATTTATTCAATGGTCACATTGAAGCATATTTTGCATCCATTCAAGCAAAAAAGTAGTACTAGAATTTTTTTTTTAAAACTATTTTGAAACTGCACTTGTTGCAGCTTGGAAAATTTCTAATCTGTTTTGCTCTCATGAAATACAGGGTCTCCTGTTACAGTTCCAAAGATCTGTCACAATTAGTTATTTAGGTGAAACAATCCCAAGAAACAACATCAGATAACACGGTATGATTAAGAATACAAAGAACTTCTCCATCTAAATAATGAGCACGTTTTGGTGAAAAACCCTGAAGGGTGTCAATGGAAGAATTGAAAGAGAAAACCAACAGCAGTTTGTTTAAAATGTAAAATTGGTCTTTGCATTGACTGTTTCCTGAAATTCCCCACACAATAGATCTTTCGGTAATGCAAGTGAATCTTTTGTAAAATTACTATGCTTTGGACCATTGTCCTGTTTATAGGACATCTAATTACTTAAAAAATTAAAAACCTTTTTTCAAAGTTTTGCTTTTATTTGCTTAATTACACCATATTAATGATAAAATCGAAGTTTTAAAAATTTTTAAAAATATTTATTTGGTGCGGTCCAATATGGGTTAACTAAAAATTTCAATTTTAAGATCTAAAATTAACAATATTTGTAAATATCTAATTAAAAAATATTTTTGACTTTTTTAAAAGCATTTAAAATATTTAAATTTGTTAGAGCAAAACAATTTTAAATGTTAAGAAGGAACAAGATAGATATTATAATGAGGACTGCATTTCTTACTTTCAAAATGCTTTAAATAATAAATCTAATGAAAAATAAAAAAATACGAAGATAAATTTTAAATTTAGAATACAAATTTACCGTTTTTATAATACTGTTTAATTAAACACAAAGCAAAAGAAGCTATAGAAAAACAAGAATCATAACAATAAAAATATAATTAAACAGCAAAAATAATAGAAAAGCTAATATGTGGGGGAGGAGGGAAGGGGGAAGGGAAGGAGTTAATTGTTAAACAACATAAATTAAAAATAAAACCATAAATATAATTTTTGGCAAATGTGATTACTTAATAGATGTGTTGAAATATTGAGCCGCTTACCTTCATCAGAGATGCCCAAGTACCATGAAGCTCTAACATTGTTTCTTGTAGGAATAAATCTATTTAACTTAAAGGCATCTTCATTAGGATAGGCAGTAAGTGAAACTATCTCATCTTTAATGTCTGTAAAACAAATATAAATAAAGAATTTACTTATTAAAATAATCAATGATTCATATATAGTAAAGCATTACAAAATTGCAGATAAAGTAAAAAAACATACAGAAAACTGTCACATAGGAGGTCTACTAATATCTTACCTTTAGGTGTGATCAAAAGAACTGGCTTTAAGTGACAGTCATCTTGGTAAGTAAATTCTAAATTTTCAACAAAATCGGCTTCTAGAAGAGCCTGAGCAATATATGCCAGGTAGAGAGCCCGTTTCCTATGATAACGTTCATTCAAGTAATCCATACCTTGCCAGCAAGCCTAAAATGTTAATATGTAATAATTTTGAACCATATCAGGAAAAGAACGACATGTACATTACAGCAATTAACAGAGAACTGAAATAAAATGTTTTACATATGATAATAAAAAAATACACTGGTCTCCAAAAGTTAAGGAACAGTGACTGGATGCTTTCAATTGTACACGGTTTGTTGAATATCTACCAAAACTCTTGATGAATTGCCCTTGAACTTCAAGGATATAAAGAACATGTTTGACTTCATATTTTTCAATGAAGATTTAGTTATGGGCACAATTAGGGGGCCAACAATAAATTTAATAATAAAATAATGTTTGTGATCACCCATGTAACAGAAAATGCTCAAAATGGTCTGTCACTGTAGCAAATGACTTTGAGGGTCCTGTTTAACAGTTGTGTGCACTTGTGTAAGCATGCATAATTGTGAAGGTGTTAATGTTTCTGTGAAAAATTTAAATGTTTTTGTTTATAGCAGTGTGGTCCAACCTTTAGTTACCCGAGGGCCAATCAAACTTTAGGATAGGGATGTGAGGGCCAGAGACATTCCAGAAAGAAATCGAATGGCATATTTTATTTTAAAACTTTTATTAAAATTTATATTAAAAGAAGTTTAATATACCACTTCATTTTGCAGTCGAGAAATCAATGTCATGATTGGCACTGCTTTCCTGATATACATTTATCAATGGCCACTGTAAGTTCAGTAAAGAAAAGTCTGAGGATCGATTCCAGTGAAGCACTTTCAAATCGATTTATCGTTTTTTGATTTAATTTGTTTGAGAGCAGAAAAAGCACTTTCGCACACATACGTATTGCCAAATTCTTTCAACTGCTGACAAGATGGGAAATGTGCCGTATTATCTGCCTTCTGTGCAATTTGCATTACATCAAGTTTTTTGCGGAATCCCTCAATATATCGGTAAAGCTGGGAGATGTTTTGTTTTCTGCTTAAAGTATTATTTATTATAAGTGTATAAAGCTGGGATGTTAAAACTGTCAGAAAAGCAAGATTATTTAAAAACTGGATTTCTTCCAGTTTTTCTTGATACCCATGCCCAATGTTCTCATTTCTGAGAAAAGCAAGAATTTCATTCCTCAACTAAAAAAACTGTTTCAAGCATTTTCCAGCATTCAGCCAGCGCACTTCACAGAACAATGATATGTCACCATACTAAGCTTCCAATCTGTCCAGGAATGTAATAAATGCTCTGTGTTTATGGCCTTTATTGCCCCCCCCCCCCTTAATAAATGTCCAGTATTTACAACAGTTTATGTTGACTCATTGAGCCTTATAATTTTTCCACAGATTTCCTGGTGGATAATGCAGTGGAAAAATAAAAAATTCATGCCTTTTTCTTTACACAGTCCTACTAACCCAATTTTATGACCGACCATTGCTTTAGCTCAATCTGTTGCAATGCCAGAGCCCTTCACAAAACCTCTATATTTAGAAACGACAGCATCCAGTGCATTGAATATTGTCAAAACCTTTTTTTGCTGGTTTCTAATGATTTCAATTCCAACAGTTTTTCATGAATTTCAAATTCTTCGTTTGTTACTCTGACAAAGATAAGGAGCTGGCTGATGTTTACTATATCTGTGCTCTCATCTAGAGCTAGAGAGTAGAATTTACATTTTTTCAAAATGCCCTTGAGAAAACCTGAAACTTCACCACCCATATAATTAATTATTCTACTTACTGTCTGATGAAGCAAGGAAACTGTTTAGAGCTCACCATCTCTAAAAGACTTTTTACTTTTACTTAGCTCTAAACATACCTATACCTGATACATATATATAAGATGCCTTTAAACCAGCAGTGTATGATGGTTGCAAGATATTCTTCAGTCTAGTTAGTTTCAGCTTAAAATCATTAAACATACAACTTTTGGCAATCCCCTGGTATTGATCGTATTTTGATTTATGCAAGCTGGTATAGTGTCTGCTCACGTTATACTCCTTCGAAACATCTAAGACTTCAGAACAGATAACACACTGTGGTTCTCCATTATGTTCAACAAAAAAGTAACATTCCTGTCCCTGTCACTTTGACTAAAACTGTAGTTTCTGTTCTTCAACACAGCATTTCTTAAGTTCCACCATTTTAGGTACCGCTCTTGCAAGAACGACGACAGTAATCTCTTGTCGTACTACATCCCTCAAACTACCT
This sequence comes from Maratus speciosus, assembly GCA_963932465.1. Taxonomy (NCBI): domain Eukaryota; kingdom Metazoa; phylum Arthropoda; class Arachnida; order Araneae; family Salticidae; genus Maratus; species Maratus speciosus. Next base: position 408,569,996 of record OZ010800.1, read on the forward strand.
CTCTCGTCAAAAACAACCACCTCGAACTACCCTGCGGTCCGTTCTATACATAGACTTCTAATATAAATTTTAATTTTCCAATTTTTTTTAAAACTTCAATTCCTCCTCTAAGGTTCTATAGGGAAAACTTCCAGAAAATCCTAGGCAGCACGCGGACGATCTTGAACCTATCGGCAGCCAATCACTGGCGACCACACTTCGCCGGGAGGCGGGGCCGCTTCTCGCCTTTCCCATCTGTCCCCTTCGTAACAATACTAAATGAAATTGAAAATCGAAGAAGTCGAAGAGTGAAGCTTCAATATGGCTGTTATAGGGGAAATGAAGATTGTAAGGTGCTGCTGAGCAAAACTTTAAAAAAACCTAAAGTAGTATTACTAAAAAACTTAAAGCAGTAAGAAGGGTAAACTATTTTTTACAAAACTTAAACTAAATTATTTTTTCCAGTAAGAAGGGCAAGGGCCAACAAAAATGAATAGGTGGGCCACATGCGGCCCGCGTGTTGGACCACGCTGGTTTATAGCATACAGAGTGCAAATTTAAAACACCACTTTCCAAAAATATGAAAAAGAACAGTAGAAACAGTATAACTGGAATTAAAACATGAATAAATTGAGTATTTGATGAGATATAGGCATTTGTTATGAAATAATTTTTAACTGTGCATGCATGAAAGATTCCAAAATTTTTATTTACTGATTTAGTAGTCAGCTATTTAGGGCAATTTATATAAAATGTCCAGTCAGTCAAATATCGCAGAAATTCAGAAAGATAGGGACAATATAGTGAGATGCTTTCTGAAAGTAGCTTTATTATAAAGGATTTTCCCCAATTTGTGAAGCAGCTCACTGTATCTTTTTGAGTTTTCACAATATTTGACTGAACTTTTTATATATGAGTTGCCATAAATAGCTGACTACCAAATTCTGAAATAAAAATTTTGGAAATTTTTATACATGTGAAGTTAAAAATTATTTCATACAAATGCCCATATCTCATTAAATACTTAATATATTCCTGTTTTAATTCCAGTATGCTGTTTCTACTGTTCTTTTTCATTTCTCTTTGAAGAAGATTGTTTCAAAGAAAAAAAGGTACTTATTTCTAACCTTGAGAGCAAAGAAGTTTAATAAGAGAATCCATCGAAATATTAATGAGGTAGGGGGGCATGCAATGATCACATGTCGCATAACATTTCTGGAATTTGGTTGGATTTACTGAAGTAATAGTTTAAACTAATAGATGGTTTTCGTTGTCAGTTCACTCTTCAATTAAGTTGATACTGATTGATCATTGTTTATGTCTTGAATTCTCGAACATAGTGAACTAAAAAAAACATTGTGATTATGTTTGACTTTAGATCCTGATGATGGTCTCAGAAGAGGGTTGAAACTGTTGATTTGTGTGTTCTTAATGTAATTTCACTGTTTTTAATGAAATACATCATTTAGTAATGTGTGTTTTATCACATTTTATTTAGTTATTTAAATGATATTTCAATGTTGCAGTTTCGCAACTAGTTCACAAACTTTAGTGGGCATGATTTGGTGCATTATTGACTCCAATGTGTCAACATAGACGGTAACCCTAAAGAATGTTTGTCGATTTATTATCTGCATCTGGTTAAATGAAAAAAGTCTTATTTACAATTAAGTTCTAAAAATATTAAGATGTGGTACTTTCATTGCAAACACACCTGTGTACATATTTTTTTTAAATAATTTTAGCTTATCAGAGAGTGGGGGGTGAAAATTCAATTACAAAATTTCATCTTTAGATACAAGGACCAAGTTAAGTTAAATAAAAGACCGTGAAAGCAGGATTCATACAGTTTTAACTTTTGAGTACCACTATTTTCAACAGGGTTCATACTCATTGTCCAAGAAAAAATCCCCTGAGAATCCCCTGATGTATTTTCCAGGATGTACAATTCAAGATGTCAACAATTAACCAAATTTTTAAACTGGTAACATGGCACTCTCACCTCCTCAAAATAAAATAAAAACAAGGTAAACTCAAAAATAAAGTTTATACATCTCCTATATAAACAGTATGAAAAACATTAAAAAAAAAGAAAGAAAACCTTTAAAGGAAAAACATTAATCTGTGTAAAACAGAGGTTAAGTCTGTGTCCCTTGTGGAGCTGTCCTTAAAAACTTGACAGCTTGCTGCAAGAATTTAATTTTCACTTTATGATTTTATTATCTCTTTGAAAACCATTATGGATAATATGAAGGCTACAAGCGCCAATATCAATTTAAAAATGCCTTTTATTTTTCTTAAGATCTTCTTGAACTGTTGTCAAACCTTAGAACAGGGTTCATACTTTCTTTTTGTGATAAAATTCAAGCACCTTACCCAAATTTCAAGCACCTTTCCAGAAATTTCAGAAATAAAAATTTTAATATTACAAAATATATTACAAAAGTATCTAGAAAAAAATATTTTCCATTTTCACATGTTTTCAGGCGAATGCCATACCTAACATACAGTAGTAGTGTTGACTCTGAGCTGCTTTAGCAGGGCGCAGCACCCGGCGGCTCTTTTAAACCCTTCTGATGCACCCGCCTGCTCTTTATAACATTTCCTATTTGCCATGTGGCAATTCAATTGATCCCGGGAAAATATCGCAAATTCTAGGGACTCTAAACAAACCGGTTCAAAATATTTTTAGTGAACAAGGTACAAGTGTGCCCTTTTTTTAGATTAGTGTTCCCTTTTTGAAAAAATGTACCCTTTTTTAGAATAGTGTTCCCTTTTTGAAAAATTCCCGCCTGATTGCCCTTTTTTTGTAGAGTCAACACTAAGTAGTGAAGGCTTAAATATAAATTGTTAAGAGAAAATCTTCGAAAAATAAAGAAAATCTTTTTGCATTCTACTTTTAAAGTTATTTGTGCTAACACTAGAGAAAAGTAGACATTTGATAATTTTACATTGTTATGATATTAATACACAATTTTAAATTTTACAAAAACCAAATGAATTTTTTCATAACTTCCTTAATTTGAAAACATCCACTAAATCATTTTTCAAAAAGGTATATTAAACACACACAAAAAGGAAAAATTTGCATATTTCAGCATGAATGATTTATTGCATTTTAAATAAAGACTTTTTTCACAATTTAAGCTCTTTAACTGCATTTTCTTTTTTGTTATCTAAAACTTCAGCCTCTTTTTCTTTTACAGTTTATGCTAAAATCGCACTTTTCTCCATTGTCCATTGGGTATTGGGAGGGGATTTACATTGGAGGAATTTCCAATCTTGAGATCGTCAGTAGCAACAAGTACAAGTCTTTTCATTTTCTTTTGTTAACTTAATCCTAGAGAGGGAAGGGAGAAAGGAACAAAGCGAAGTACAAATGTTTGTACTCTAACCTCTTGAAAGGAAAATGATCTCAGACCAAATATTTTTGCCCGATTAATTTTTTATTTTTTTTTTCACATTTGCAACTCTTATTTTTAACACAGGGGTGATTCTGAGTAGGAAAAAAAAATTCTGAAATTCACAGCAAATTTTCTGAAAAGTTACAGCAGATAGAGCAGGGGGGGGGGGGAGAGAGAACACTCTGAACCACCCTGTTAGAATGTGCTAATGAATAATCTTCATGTTTTCCACAAGTTTCACGTTATTCTGAAATAAATCACAGTTGGGAGAGCAAAGTTCAAGATTTTGAATTTATAAAGTCAGCCATATTTCACGACTGAAAGTTTTACGCTGTTGTTGTTCAATATAAATAAGCACAGGATGATTAAAAACTTTGATAATTCTATTTTTAGACTTTTAAATATTTACAGACTATTTACAGAGAAACATTTGGTTAACAATTGTTAAATATATATATATTCCTCACTGGGAATCCAAGATAATACCTTATTAAAATTTCAGCAATTATTTTCTTCTATAAAGAAGCCAAGAAACAATAGCATGATTTCATATTTGATGCCATGCTCCAGATAAATTTCCTTTTTTAAAATTAAAACAACATTTCTTCTATTTTCCGAAGACCAAGAGAAACAGTGCAGCCTACTTACTGCGTTCAATTTTTACATTACTACTATAAAACTAAAAGAACAAGAAAAATGTTTTTAATATTAATTTTCTAGACAGAACGTGTGATCTCTGGCACCTTTTCAGTCTGGCTGAGAGAGGCCCACCCAAGAGAGTTGCGAAATATTCCACAGGTGCGTCTAGTGGCTGAATGGATGTCAACATATGTGATATGATAAAGAGTGTGAATAGCAGCAATTGGCCTTAATTTCACACAGTAGCCAGTCATTTTGCCAGGTTTTCTCAGGTTTGGCGAATTTTTTGCACTATCCCCTGAGATTCCCCTGATTTTTACAACCCAAAATTTATCCCCTGATGAATATGAACCCTTTTCAAATAAATCGTGATTTAGAATCTTTCTAAAACGCTTTATGTTTAATTCTCACTTTAAAATTTTCAACCTTTTAAAATGAGTTCATAACGAGTGTTTGTTTACATCTTAAAAGTAACCACCACACCGATTTTCAAATTTCTAACGCAAACAATATCACAGAAATCGCATTTTAGAACTCTTTTGTTCTTGCACCGATAGGAGTCGTTGTACCGACATAAAATACAGTCTTTTTTGGAGCAGAGATGGTCACCAACATTTTTTCTGGCACCACTATATTCGGCCAGGTAGTTTCAGAGATGACACCCCACAAACACGCAAATGTTACTGCTTTGCACAGATGTCATATACTCGCCATATATGCCCCATATTGGTGTGATTTTTTTTCTGATGCCAATGTCATATATGCACCGGGTACTTAACTGACACCAAAGTGTCGTTATTTTGCTTGATATGGTAACCCGGGTGTTGTTGTTTATTTATTAATAAATTGTTTATTTACATTTTTTTAATTATATAAATGTTTTGTTCTTTATTTATTAATTAAACTTTTTTTTTATTTTTTGTTATTCCCCTTTTAAAAAATATATATGTAACTGGTATTAAAAAACAGGGTTTTCACCAATTGGCGTCAGAAAAAAAATCGCGCTAATATGGGGTGTGTATGACACCTGTGCCCTTATCTAACAGCTGTTAGCAGATGTATTTTTTAAAAATACATACATATATCAGTATAATAATTCTTCAGTTTTACTTTCATAGTCGTTTATATCATTTATCAAAAAATCTCACTTTCTTAAACTCGAATTGCCTCAAGCTTTTTAAAAAAAGCAAAGTCCATATTACAATGAAATTCCATGAAGGGTATTAAATACATGATAATAAAACAATTAGGTGAGCGCAGGTGATAAATCGTCAAATACTGTTCTTATCACCATCCTTCCTAATGCATTCTTTTAATTTAAAATACACTCATTAAACACATTTAAAAACATGATTTGACTCATTTAGTTAAAAATAATAATAAGTAAATAAATAAAAATAATAAGAAGAGACAATAGCATAAGCCAAATTTTTTATTTCAACATCAACACAAGTTAAACGTGCATAAAAAAAAAGCGGCTTTTGACAAAAAAAAAAAAAAAAATGCAATTTAACAAATTACAACGACCATTTGGAAAATGATTTTTTCAAAGACTAAAATTTAAGACATAAAAAAACATCGCATGGAGTTGATCATACATTACGTATGCCATGGATTACATTTTTCGGTACTGTAAATTTTTAAACTTCTACGGAGCTGGTCATACATTACGTACACCATGGATTAAACATTAATATTCCTGGACCAATTTTAAATGAAATTTCATTCTTAAACTTCTAAATATCACACAATATTACATTTTACACCGCCATATAGAGAAAAAAATTTACTTTTAAATGCAATTTGTTTTGAAAGTTGCATCTCAATTTGTTTCTGAGTTAATTTTTTTTTTGTAGTTTTTACTATTTTTTTGTCATAGTGGCAACATAAGTATCCATCTCTGTTGAAAGTAAAGGGAAAATACAGATTACTGTATAGACCAATCAGAAAACGAATAAAATGTCAACTAATAAAACTGTTCAGATATGTTTTTGATTTCCTACCCTGACGAGGACAATAATCATTTTTCCAAATGGTTAATAATAATCTTTGCCCTTTTTAATGCCAAATTTATCTCAATAAATAAGACAAACATTACTTTTTGAAAGTTGTACGAACCATGAAAATATATGTTGGCAGAAAATCTTTTCATGCTGATATGGGTTAAACAAATACTCATAAAAAAAAATATCAAAACAATATTTTTTACAGAACCAAATAAAAAGAAAAAAAGAAGAAGAAGGTGAAGCACATGACATAGTTATAATATTCTCTAGAAAAATAAAAAACAATTACCTTCGGAATTTCTACAGCCATATCCATGACATAAGGCAGCTTTGCAGAACAAGTGGTCTTTAGTGCAAAACTGCCAATAGTGGTGATCTTTTCTGGAGTAATGAATCTAAATGTTCCTTTAACATTCTTTTTCTTCATGATAGGCAAGGTAACAAAACTTAATGGAAATTCATCAATCTGTAAAAATACAGGTATAAATGTATGTTATTCTTTAAAAAACGTTAAGTTTGAACACAATGATATGCAATAAAAGTACAAAACACAAGTTAAATATAGTTCTGAAGGACTATTTCCTAATATGAAAATTCAATTAAAACCAGTTAAGATGCTCACGGCAATACGCAATCCTGCTTAATATGCAGATTTTTTCCGATTCCTTGAACATCACTCATAAGGCTAATGCAAAAATATCACATGTAAGATGCAAATTCATAGATCAAGATACAAATTCCTTCTCTCTTCTCCAGTGTTGCCAATTACCTTTTTTTTTATTATTCAGATAAAAAACACTTTAAGAATAGTAATATTTACTTTATTTAATAATGTATTAATAAGGGTAAACGTTACTAATTGGTAATGGTAGATATTTGAAATAAAAAAAAAAAAAACGTTAAATTAGCAACACTGCAATTCTTCTTTGATCCTGCGTTAGACGTCTGCATGAGCCGGAATTTCCAAGCTTGAAGAAAAAATTAAAAGTTCGGTCCGAGCTTGGCCTGTACAAAAATCAATGAAAACAGGCCCAGCCCGTGGAAAAATCAATTAAATGAGGGCCGACTGAATTTCTACAAAAAAATTCAGTTTTTTCTAAACATACAATTAAGATTCTTTTAAAGAATGAATGATACTGCACATATGGGATAATTTTACAATAAATACTAATTTAATAATCACACACAAAATTACCACATTTAGATTATAATTTGATGAGATATTGATAAAAATATGAAAATGTAATTTAACATTAGAAGCTCTAAATTTTGAATGTTTATAATTCAAAAACTTATCATCCAAATGACTTGAAATTTCATTTCAAACCATAATTTGAATCAAAGATTTAAAATATATTGACAAAATCGGGTGTTGCCATTGAAAAAAACAAGTTTGGCCTGGTTGCGATTTGCAGATGGCCCCATAAACAAATTTGGTATGCATCATTTAAAAGTAGACTTTATTTCCAATCGTTTGATACCAGCAACTTTCTTCTATTATTAATTAGTTGCAGAGATTGTAGAGTGTGTTTACTTTTTTTCCCCTCGACTGTACATAACACATATCAGATTTAAAACAAATTAAATAAATGCATCTCACTCCATCTAAAATTGTTATTTTGGGGGAGAAGGAATATTTTCAGGGATTTTTAAAATTTGGTTTACCAAATGTAATTGAATGGATATATGATAATTATTCAAAAGGTTAGTAATTTGTTGAAAACATAGTTTAAAAATTCCCTATACACTGAAACCAGGTTCAAACTAAAGCCATTAAATGAACGGCAACAAAAACTTTTCTGTCAATGAGATTAATGCTTTGTTAAATGAACTACAAGAGTTACATACTTGATTAACAAACTCATTCAAGATACTTACAAGATCAACATCAATGCACTGCTTCAATTAGGTTTTAATTGGTTCAGTATTTTGGATACTATCATGATGGCAAGTTTAGATTTGTGTGCCTCTGTAAACAAATTCTGAAAGCTACATGCTTGATTAATGAATCTATTTAAGATACTAGCAAGATCAATACAATGTCACAATTAGATTAAAATTGCTTCAGTATTTCAGATGTTAATGATTATGAGAATTTTGTATAGGACACAATTAGTGGTAATCACTGACCACTAAAAATTTATCTGTTAGTGTCCAGCTTTCCTGCAAGGAAAGAGTAAAGTTCTCTTTTGTCATCAATAACTTCACTCTTCTTAGTTGTAAATATTATTATTAACATATTTATTTGGGGTATTTAATTTTAGATTAATACTAATAGAAATTTCAACAAAAGTTTATTGTTTAGCACTTTTAAACAAGTTGGAAATTGCTCGTCAAACGTGGCAAATGAGGTGCGTTCATACTATAACTAGTTTTATAATTATTTTTTGCACCCCATATTGTACTGAATGTATACTTTTTTGCACTTCATAAAGCGCATAGTCTGATACATCATTAAAATGCACTTCCAATAATTTTTTCCCATTCCCCGTAATGTAACGGAACACTTTTGACTGTCCCTGTAATTAAACTATACATCCGATTTTCCTAAAATTTGAAATAGCTCAACAAAACTTTGCAACAATTATATCTTTGAAATTTCAGACCATTCGGAAGGCTGTAATATCATTAAAATGCACTTGCAATAATTTTTCCCATTCCCCGTAATGTAACGGAACACTTTCGACTGTCCCTGTAATTAAACTATACATCCGATTTTCCTAAAATTTGAAATAGCTCAACAAAACTTTGCAACAATTATATCTTTAAAATTTCAGACCATTCGGAAGGCTGTAATATCATTAAAATGCACTTGCAATAATTTTTCCCATTGGCCGTAATGTAAAGAAAAACTTTTGACTGTCCCTGTAATTAAACTATACATCCGATTTTCATAAAATTTGAAATGGCTCGACAAAATTTTGCAGCAATCATATATTTGAAATTTCAGACCATTCGGTTGGGTAGTTTTTGCTCTGTTACATGCGGACAGACGGACGGACGGACAGACGGACGGACTGAACGACGACTATAGGTGCTACGTATTTATATAATTACGAACGCACCTAATAAAAAGGGGCCACAAATAAAATTGCTACTACCGCCCACTAATAAAATTTCGAAGTTTTACCCTTTAGAATTTTACATATTTTTTGCTTTTGACTTATCTTTGTGGATGAGCTAAAAGCATGCATAATGAACTCATGCAAGATACTTGCAAAAGGAATACACTGTCTGACTAGGTTTGAATTGGTTCAGTATTTTCGGCATTATCAGATTCAAGATTTACATTATATATATATATATATATATACGAAGGTTGCCTTTTAAGTTTTTACAAAAAGTAGGAAGAAAAATAATTTTTTGGGAACAAACTGTTTTATTGCTTTTCAAAATATTCACCTTTAAGATTTATACACTTTTCCATCTGTTCAAACCAATTCTTGAAACAGTTTTTCCACTCTGAAGTTGATATCTCAGAAACATAGTTTAGGAAGGCATTAACAGCTTCTTGAGGTGGCGAAAATCGCTGCCCACACATTTTTTGTTTGACATAATGGAACAAAAAAATGCCGTTAGGCGACAAATTAGGAGAATATGGGCAATGACACATTAATTCGATATTTTTATCCTTCAAATAATCAATTGTTTCACGTGCTGTGTGGGAGCTGGCGTTGTCATGATGAAGAATGATGAGGCGTTTTTTGTTGTTTTTCCTGATTTCGTTGATGACTTTTGGCAAACAAATTTCTGTATACCATTTAGCATTAGCAGTTTTTCGATCCTCTACAGCATAGGTTCCCAACGGGGGCGGTACCGCCATCCCCCCACCCAGTGGGCGCTGGAACCATCAAGGGGGGGCGGTAGCGAGTCCAGAGGGAAATGAGGGGCATTAAGATAGTCAAGGGGGCGGCCGTGGCGTACCTACCTACATGGGTGCAAGAAGTCCATCCATGCCAAGACTGAAAACGTTTCTGAGTATTAGGTATAACTAAAGGAAATAGGCTAAAATATTTCCATGTCTTGCATTATAGTTAAAAATTGGAGCTTTTACAAGAAAACAAAGTGATTAAAAGTTTTTGCTTCAAAAATTGCTACTATTCCACTAGATGAAGTATAATTTACTATTAGCCAAAAATTTCTCCAAGACTGAAATCAGTCCTGAGACTGAGGACTTGCGCCCATGCCTACCTATTTAGAAAATTGACATAAAAAAACTAACTGGCCCTCCCCCCCTTTTCTCTGGAATTGCGCAGATCCGTGATAAAAACATTAAATATACCTAAATTTAAAAAAAATCTATGCAAAGGAACCTAAAGCTGGGGATCCCAAATAGAATTTCTTTTATGCAAAAAATTGCTGTGGAACACGGATAAACACTAAAACTAGTCGAAAACAAAATTTTATTGCAGGCTAAAACATTGTAGCCCCAATTCCTTCATGAATGTCAAAAATCACTATAATTTGCATTAAAAATAGTTACAGATTCAAAAATCGCAGAGTACAAAATTAGCTATATTATGCATAACAAAGAACTAAAAGTAAAATTCAGAAATGGAAACTAACAATTCTGGCTTCAAAATCTATACAAGTAATTTGTGCAGCTCTCTAGCTTTCTACCCTGGACTGTATAGGTCAAAACTGGGAAATTTCATTAGCGACCACTAGCCGGTAGGACTAGTTTTTTAAGTGGCCACTTTCTTTAAACTAGTGGCTACTTTTTTATTTAAAAATACTAAAACGTAAAGTTTCTATAAGTATTCATCTAAAACTGAATAGCCCAAATAAATATGTTAATATAAATGTATTAGAACCAATAAAAGTAGAATCCTTGATGAAATGCAAGAAAATTTTATTCTCCCCTTGTAAAAAAGTGGCCGGAAGGTGGCCGCTGATAGACAATTTTGCACTAGCCACTTTTTCTCATTTACTGGCCCTGTGGCCGGTGGCTAGTGCTAATTTTGACCTTTACTGGACTGTGTGGCAAGAGTACACAAATTTTTAATTGCTTTTCCTTCATAAGATTTGGCTAAGCTTGAGTTCACTGCAATAGCTAATATACTGTTTAAGAAAAGGAACAAACTGCGCATCACTGAACGAGGTAATTTACGAGTTGATGTTAATGAAATTGGAACTTGACATTAACAAATTGTTAAAACTACACCATCCTCAACCATCGCATTAGTTTTTTTTATTTTTCTCATTGATTTTGTGCTTATTTTTAACTTTTTAACAAACAATTTATTACTACATTTGTTGGCCATTTTAATTCATCTCTACTTTGTTATTCTTAACAGATAGACAGATAAAATAGGTATAGGTAATATGCAACAATATTTTAATATTTGGTATAATTAACTGTTATGGGAGGGGGGCATTGCATTATTTTTTCTTGCAAAGGGGGTGGTGGTCTAGAAAAGGTTGGGAACCTATGCTCTACAGGAATGGTTGTGATATGTCCTGTAAGGCAGAAGAAACAAGCAATCATTTTCTTGGAAATGCTTCATGAACAAACAACTTTTGTAGGATTCGGTTCATCTGGAGACACCCAAACAGTGGATTGTTGTTTAATTTCCAGCTCCTACGAATATATCCAAGTTTCGTCACCTGCAACGATGTTGTATACGGACTTAGCAGTTCCAAATTTGAATTTTTTTAGCATTTCCTTACACCAATTTACACGAGCCTCTTTCTGAGCTTCTGTCAAATTGTGTGGAATCCATCTGGAACAAATATGTTTAACAGCTAAATGTTGGTGCAAATTCAAATGTATTGCAGTCTGTGATATGCCAAGGGATGCTTCTATCTCACGATATGCGACATGCTGATCTTCTTGAATCACTTTACACACAGCAGTTGTTTGGATGGTGTTTGGAATCACTACCAATTTTGGTCGTCCTTCACGAGATTCACCACTGATGGACTCACGACCACGATGAAATTCTGCAAACCAATTGCAAACAGTCTTTTCTGATGGTGCTTCATTACCAAAAGTTTCACGAAGCGATACTAAGCATTCTTGTTGAGTGAGGCCTTTCTTAAAATCATAAAAAAACATCTAACGGAAACCTTCACAAGTTATTTCCATTTTTTTTCACTCACTTGTTTCTTTAGAACATTCACTGTAAACAAAATATGCAGATTATTTCTATGATGCCACTGATTCCAAGATTAAAGAATTTGAATTTTATGAATATCCTGAAGACAAATTTCAGTAGTGCCTTCTATTGGTCATTTGTAAAAACATAAAAGGCAACCTCGTATATATAAATCAGAGCATTAACGAATACTGGGCATATTTTTTTTTATCAAATTCTCATTATTGGTTAATTTATATTGTGTCGATTATCTTCTATGTTAATAGCTATACTATTTTCAAAAAGTTTTATTGTCAAAAAGTGATTACAATAGGTCGATTCCCAATGGAATAAACCTGAAAAATAGGAAGTTAATTACCAAACTATATAACGCATTATATAATATCATTTAATGCATTACAGTAAATAGTTAAAGTCCGAACAAGTCAACTACAACAGTATTGGAAGTTGTGATTATATATGAAAAAAAAAAAAGTTAGCAACATACATTTCAATAAGAAAGTAGAAGAATTGAATTTGAGAAAAACTAAGGTGGAAATAACTGGTAAACCAAAAATCTTTTCATGGTTATTAAATATACCGGAGAAAGCACCCATTTAATTCACCATAACAATATCTTGAATATATCATAGCAAATAAAAATAAAAGCTACATCTGTGTAAAGCTGGGAAAGAGGCTACCAAACATTAAATGTAATATATGATTCAAATGGTTAATATGCAAACAAGGGCAAGGTAAACACTGAATAATTCTGTAAACTTTTAGTATTGGTAATTGAAATGATTTTACTTTTAATATTTAAAACAATTTTGAAATTTTCATACTGGTAAGTAAAGATTAAAAAAAAAATCAGTAATATAATTTTTTTTAAACGAGGAAAGATATTATTAAAATGATTTATTATGGATGTCTGATTGCTGATAAAGTCCTACAATTACCTCAAATCTATCAGTTGATTATTAAAGTTGAGATCATTGGAATTAGTAATTAATAACTGAGAATTTTAAAAATACATCAAAACAAAATTAATTACAATATGAAAAACCAAACAATCAATATACTTTAAATTTGCTTCAAAATATTCAGAATAAGAGATAAGCATATGCCTGCATTTCTCGTATGATTTATCAGAAAATTAAATCTGTTATAAAATACATAGTATTAAAAACAATTCAAGTGTCATGACCACATATTACCTATAACAAATCAGGTAACCAGCCAACCCAACCCAACCCAACCCACAGTTTGGTTTGGGATGGTGCTAATTTGTTTCATTGTGGGTCAGACTGATTCTAACTATTTTGAGTTGAGTTTGGATTCATGTGGGTTAAATTCAAGTTAATCCAATTTTTCAAAAGGAAGTCCAGAATATTATTCCAGGTGAAGAAGTATTCATCTGAATATAAATGAGTTTTACATGTTCATTTTGCTACATAAGAGGTAAAATTGATATTACAAGCATGATTGTAGGCTATTTCCCCATAATTGCATTTTAAATTGTGGCTCAACATTCTTTGATTTTGAGTTAGGTGCAGGTTGAAGTTTTTGAGTTTGGGTGAATGAGAAAAATGCCTATCGGGTTCGGATCGGGTTGCAGAAGTTTTTTTTTTTTTTTTTCTGTCAGATTCAGTTCAAATATAACCTCACTCATGCAGGATTATAGCGTAGATCAAGTAAAAATATCTTGCAACAAAATCAGACATATGTCATGAATATCATTGTTTTACAGAATGGCTGAAACACTTTTAAAAAGAAAGGAATAATGAGAGAAAAAAATGTTTTCATATCTAACTATAAAACATAAAAACAGGAATGTGTTTAAAATTTAAGTAAATAAATTTACAATTTAGATAAATTCATAAAGAAAATGGATGCATTTCAAAATGCTGTGATAAATTTACAAGAGAGAAACATCAGACATACAGAAAAAAGATATATGAAAATATTTATGATCAAACAAAAAGTAAACAGTTTAGTGGAACAAAAAATGTACCATAAGTTACATACTTTATGGGAAGATGTTTCTGGAATGTTTGTCAAAAAATCTTTTAATTGATTAATCCATTCATCAGGTATCTCAGGAGTTCTCATTTCTTTTAGTAGCTCTTCTATCTAAAAATAAATGAAAAATATCAAAAATTAAAGCAATAAGTGGTGGCTTACAAATAAGACAGCGCTATCCACAGACTTCTCACATAAGTAGACCCCAATTTGGTAACCTTTCCTTGAAGCCTACATCTCTGCCCTCTATCACGTGATGGAGGGCAGAGATGCGCGCCAAACCGGTTTTACTCCCAGCAAAAGCTTCTTGGAATCTCTCTCTGGAACCTTGAGTTGATAGAGAATGAAACCAAAAGTTGCCAATAAAGAGATCACTGCCAAAAAAAAAAAAAAAAAAAAAAAATCCTTTTGGCAATGAAAGAGCGAAAACAAAAACATGTTGGATTCAAAATCTGGCTGAAAGAACAATGGAGTTTGATCTCTACTCCTATCTTTCCTCTGAGGCACTATTAAAAATAGCACAAATAAATCACACGAATTTGCATAAACACTTATCAGATTTATATTTGGAAAATTTTGTGGGACAACCTGAATGCAACAAGTTTCAGCTTTCTATATAATATGAATTACAATAATAACAAAGTACGTTAAATTGATTTAAATAACTGTATATTTCATACTAAATTACATAAATAACAGAAAATATTTGTTGCATAAAAATGACAAGATTCTAACTGAAAAAACTGGGCAAAATGAAATCACATCATTTACTGAGTGTCTTTACAGCAGGGTTCTGGTTAAACGGGCAATTTTCCCTGGGTAAATTCGGTTAAAATGCCAAAATGTGGAATATGATTCCACCTTCCTCCCAAATAAAATCTTCAGGGTTGCTATAGGGAAAACTAGAAAAAGTGAGGGAATTTAAAGAGGAATATTAAGAACAAGAAATGTTACTAAATTTTGGTACTTTGCAAAATTTATCCATTGAAACTTTGAAAATTCTCAGAGGAGTTTACTCAGGGAAAATTTAATTTTTTGCTTAGGAAAGTACAAGGAATTTGATTGTCGAAATAAGTGGCAATCCTGATCTCAAATACAATCTTTGTGAACACTTCATAGTCTAATAGATGGGAATGACTTCACAGTCTTAATAAGGATCTCAATATTTTTCTCTGTTCTTAAAATACATGTGTATATGATCCCTTTAATTTAAATAACAAACAAATTTTAAATTGCAAAGCTATCAACTGTGTGTTATTTAATAATAAAATATAACTTAAAAAAAACTTGCTCCTTTGAAATTATCATAAGATTAGCAAATATTGATAAAAAATATCTTACAACAAATTTTTTTCTTATATGCATTATACAGGGTGTCCTGTCCACTCTCAAGAGTGTCCAATGGCTAATTCCTAAACCATTAGTCATGGGCATATAGTTCCAATTACAAAAATGTTTTAGTTTGAGGCAAAGAAATATTTTAAAAGCTATTTGGGTCAATAAAAACATTTCTTAAAAAATTACGAAATTTAAGTTTTTATACAGCCTTCGGTCCTATAAGTTATATTTAGTAAAATTTTTCTATTACACTGAAAAGACAGACAAAATAAAGTCCTGTTCATATAAAACTAAAATTGACTGTGTTATGAAACTTTAAAAATACATGACATATACCACTTTTCTGCATCTGAACTTAAATGAACGTTTGGCCATGCTTTGAGGGGTCATATCCTAAGTACTTAAAGTATTTGAAGAACTTTTCATGTGTATCTGTGTTTTGAAAAAAATACTAAGCGTTACGATTGAGTTAACTTTTATTAAGTTCCAGATTTGCTAAAATTATTGTATTTTAACATATGTTTTATTTTGTAAGGATTTGAGACTATTTCTCTTCATGATTTCTATTAACAAATATTATGTTATTTTATTTAACTTCAACGATCGTATGTATGTTTTCCCAGTTCAAAATTTTTACTTTAAATTTAACTCACTTTCAAATATCTGATCGAGATTAAATTTTACATGTATACTGACGTAAATCCGATGACAATCTAATATTATTATGATTTTCAGTGGTTACCATTCACACTTATTTTACAGGATAACACAAAAAATTTTGGATAGATTACTGCCAAGAAGTTTAAGAAAAAGTTTTAGATTGGATAACACAAGACTACCATGGTTGTGTTTCTTAGCCTTTATGTATTTTTTAGCACTAAATCCGAGAATTACCTTAATTTCTAACCATCATCTCAGGATGTTTTGCAAATCATAAATTGTCAAAGTTAAAAAATAACAAAAATCAAATACTATAAAATAGAGGAGACGGCTGAGTTTTTTAACTTTTTATAATTGATTTATATGTACTTTTTAAGCCCTGAATCTGAAAATGACCTTCATTTTTAACCGTCACGTTATAATTTTTTTGAAAATCGCAAATGTCAAAGTTAAAATATAGCAAAAATTAGGACTGGGCGATGTAGAAATTTCTTAAATCGATTTATCATCCATCCAACATCGCAATTTAGTGCTAAATCGCGATTTAACACCGATTTTACATTTTAGAATATGGAAGCCTATTTTTTAATTTTTAGTAACAAAATACGATCTTTATGTGCCCCCTCCCCCCCTCCTGTATTATTTAGTATACTTGGCTTTTAATTTGTCAAATAATTTTGAAAAGAGGTATATTTTACACATAAAAAAGCTTTGAATTTCCCAAAACACTAGTTTTTTTTTTTCCATTTTAAAAATTAGTGACCTATTGTAATACATTTTATAAACTCTTTCTATAAGAAGTAATAGACAAAAATCATTTTCTGTTATGACTTGTTATGCATGCTATAATCTAAATTCCTTAAGGGGCGGGGGCTTCCCCTAGCCCACTCAAATAGCACTTCATTGCTAACAGCCTACATACACTTTTTTTTTTTTTTTTACAGACACAGATTTAAAAAGTTACTGAGGTAAAACAGAAGCATATTAAAAGACTTCAATGATGAATTTAACTATTCATTTACCATGATGAGAAAAGCAGTAAAAAAAAAAGGGGGGGGGGCGGGAGATATGAGAAATAAGGTGCAATTTTATATCTTATTAACTTTTGGATTATAATAAGATTTGTTTAACATAAATGCTGACATTTATATAGCGGATGGAGAAGGATTGAAAGCGTGATCCTCGGAGCACATTACTGAAATTGCTGATTTTTTTCGCGGCCGTTGCCATCCTTTAAGATTAGTAATAAAATATAATCTTAAAATATATCTCTTTTTAATGATAACAAAATGCCAAAAAAGCAAAAAATCGCAGATCTGCAGAAAAATCTAATGAATGCCTCCTCCAGCCTTCCCTCATTCTGCTGTAAAAATAAAGTTACTTGACTCATTACAGAACTTTATTAAAGTATTTTTAATTAATTACAAAATAATAATAAATTAAAACTAAAATATTCCAATAATACCCAAACATATGAAAATTAATTTTTCATGAAAATAATGCATAAAAATATAAACTAAAAATGGATGAATTTGGATATAAATAGTGAATCAATTTCAGCAAGATACTCAATCCATGTGACTGGCATTGAAATCTGATGTCAAATCTGATGCATGACTATTTTAAAATATTTTAATTAATTACAGAATAATAAAAAATAAGGAATATGTTATTACCCAAACATGTGAAAAATGAATGTTTCATTAAAAGAATGCATAAAAACTGAAATTCGATGAATTTGGATTTTAAATATGAAACTTTATTCTTTTTTTTTTCCAACCATAAATACTCAAACAATTTCAGGAAAAAAATATTAGTAGTAAAAGAAAAATTTTACATGTGGATCACGGCCAAATAGTGATATACAAAACAATGCATGACTATACCTTTAAAATAATTTCATTAATTACAAAATAATAGTAAATAAAAAATAAATGTTAAAATATTACTAAAACATGTAAAAAATGAATTTTTCATCATAAGAATGCTTAAAAGTATAAACTGCAAGTCGATGAGTTTGGATTTTAAATATAAAACTTTATTATTATTATTTTTACTTTCTTCTATCTTTACAAGAAGAAAGTATTGGTTTCATGAAAATTTTCGAATTCCAGTTTTCGACGGATTTACACGTTTTATGAGTCAGAAATTCCAAAAACCATGTTTTTACAAAATGTCTGTCTGTGAGTCTGTCTGTCTGTCTGTCTGTCTGTATGTGACACAAATTTTGTGGGCGCTCTATCTCAAGAACTAATGCACGAAATTTCACAAAACTTCATATTTAGTTAGACCTTGATATAAACTGGAACTGATTAGTTTTTGGTGAAAATCGCCCAACAGGTGGCGCTGCTATGCGGCATTTTTAACGATTTCTGCAATAGCTGTATCTCAAGAACTACTGCACGGATTTTCATAAAACTTCAGATTCAGTTAGTGCAGGATATAGTTTGGTGCTGATTACTTTTTTATGAAAATCGCCCAACAGGTGGCGCTGGTATGCTGCATTGTTCATGATTATCGCAATAGCTCTAACTCAAGAAAAAATGCACGAATTTTCATCAAACTTCAGATTCAGTTAGTTCCTGATATAAATTATTGCTGCTTAATTTTTGGTGCAAATCGCCTAACAGGTAGCGCTGCTGTGCTGCATTTTTCACGATTTCCACAAGAGGTGTATCTCAAGAACTATTGCACGGATTTTCATCAAACTTCAGATTTAGTTAGTCCTTGACATGAATTGATGTATAAATTAGTGCTGTTTAATTTTTGGTGTAAATCGCTCAACAGGTGGCGCTGCTATGCTGTATTTTTTGCGATTTCCGCAATAGCTTTATCTCAAGAACTAATGCTTGGATTTTCAACAAACTTCAGATTCAGGTATACCTTGATATCGTTTAGTGCTGTTTACTTTTGGTGTAAATCGCTCAACAGGTGGCGCTGCTATGCTACATTTTTTTCAGAATTTCCGCTATAGCTCTATCTCAAGAACTAGTGCACGAATTTTCATCCAACTTCAAATTCAGATATACTTTGATATCAATTGGTGCTAAATCGTTGTTATTTCTTGTACTATTTAAATGATTTACCTGACGTGATTTATATAGAAGAAAGTTTTGTGATGGCCACAACATACTAGTTAATCATATAAATGCTGAATGAATTTCAGGAAAACAATCTTTTGAAACAATGCAGGATTCAAATTGCAAGAAAGTAATATTATAAAAACTTTCTTCTATCTTTACAAGAAGAAAGTATTGGTTTCATGAAAATTTTCGAATTCCAGTTTTCGACGGATTTACACGTTTTATGAGTCAGAGATTCCAAAAAACATGTTTTTACAAAATGTCTGTCTGTGAGTCTGTCTGTCTGTCTGTATGTGACACAAATTTTGTGGGTGCTCTATCTCAAGAACTAATGCACGAAATTTCACTAAACTTCATATTTAGTTAGACCTTGATATAAACTGGAACTGATTAGTTTTTGGTGAAAATCGCCCAACAGGTGTCGCTGCTATGCGGCATTTTTAACGATTTCTGCAATAGCTGTATCTCAAGAACTACTGCACGGAATTTCATAATACTTCAGATTCAGTTAGTCCAGGATATAGTTTGGTGCTGATTACTTTTTTGTGAAAATCGCCCAACAGGTGGCGCTGGTATGCTGCATTGTTCATGATTATCGCAATAGCTCTAACTCAAGAAAAAATGCACGAATTTTCATCAAACTTCAGATTCAGTTAGTCCCTGATATAAATTAGTGCTGCTTAATTTTTGGTGCAAATCGCCCAACAGGTGGCGCTGCTGTGCTGCATTTTTCACGATTTCCACAAGAGGTGTATCTCAAGAACTATTGCACGGATTTTCATCAAACTTCAGATTTAGTTAGTCCTTGACATGAATTGATGTATAAATTAGTGCTGTTTAATTTTTGGTGTAAATCGCTCAACAGGTGACGCTGCTGTGCTGCATTTTTCACGATTTCCACGAGAGCTGTATCTCAAGAACTATAGCACGGATTTTCATCAAACTTCAGATTTAGTTAGTCCTTGACATGAATTGATGTATAAATTAGTGCTGTTTAATTTTTGGTGTAAATCGCTCAACAGGTGACGCTGCTGTGCTGCATTTTTCACGATTTCCACAAGAGGTGTATCTCAAGAACTATTGCACGGATTTTCATCAAACTTCAGATTTAGTTAGTCCTTGACATGAATTGATGTATAAATTAGTGCTGTTTAATTTTTGGTGTAAATCGCTCAACAGGTGGCGCTGCTATGCTGTATTTTTTGCGATTTCCGCAATAGCTTTATCTCAAGAACTAATGCTTGGATTTTCAACAAACTTCAGATTCAGGTATACCTTGATATCGTTTAGTGCTGTTTACTTTTGGTGTAAATCGCTCAACAGGTGGCGCTGCTATGCTACATTTTTTTCAGAATTTCCGCTATAGCTCTATCTCAAGAACTAGTGCACGAATTTTCCTCCAACTTCAAATTCAGATATACTTTGATATGAATTGGTGCTAAATCATTGTTATTTCTTGTACTATTTAAATGATTTAACTGACGTGATTTATATAGAAGAAAGTTTTGTGATGGCCACAACATACTAGTTAATCATATAAATGCTGAATGAATTTCAGGAAAACAATCTTTTGAAACAATGCAGGATTCAAATTGCAAGAAAGTAATATTATAATTACTTTCTTCTATCTTTACAAGAAGAAAGAGATTCCAAAAAACATGTTTTTACAAAATGTCTGTCTGTGAGTCTGTCTGTCTGTCTGTATGTGACACAAATTTTGTGGGTGCTCTATCTCAAGAACTAATGCACGAAATTTCACAAAACTTCATATTTAGTTAGACCTTGATATAAACTGGAACTGATTAGTTTTTGGTGAAAATCGCCCAACAGGTATCGCTGCCATGCGGCATTTTTAACGATTTCTGCAATAGCTGTATCTCAAGAACTACTGCACGGATTTTCATAAAACTTCAGATTCAGTTAGTCCAGGATATAGTTTGGTGCTGATTACTTTTTTGTGAAAATCGCCCAACAGGTGGCGCTGGTATGCTGCATTGTTCATGATTATCGCAATAGCTCTAACTCAAGAAAAAATGTACGAATTTTCATCAAACTTCAGATTCAGTTAGTCCCTGATATAAATTAGTGCTGCTTAATTTTTGGTGCAAATCGCCCAAAAGGTGGCGCTGCTGTGCTGCATTTTTCACGATTTCCACAAGAGGTGTATCTCAAGAACTATTGCACGGATTTTCATCAAACTTCAGATTTAGTTAGTCCTTGACATGAATTGATGTATAAATTAGTGCTGTTTAATTTTTGGTGTAAATCGCTCAACAGGTGGCGCTGCTATGCTGTATTTTTTGCGATTTCCGCAATAGCTTTATCTCAAGAACTAATGCTTGGATTTTCAACAAACTTCAGATTCAGGTATACCTTGATATCGTTTAGTGCTGTTTACTTTTGGTGTAAATCGCTCAACAGGTGGCGCTGCTATGCTACATTTTTTTCAGAATTTCCGCTATAGCTCTATCTCAAGAACTAGTGCACGAATTTTCATCCAACTTCAAATTCAGATATACTTTGATATCAATTGGTGCTAAATCGTTGTTATTTCTTGTACTATTTAAATGATTTAACTGACGTGATTTATATAGAAGAAAGTTTTGTGATGGCCACAACATACTAGTTAA
This sequence comes from Maratus speciosus, assembly GCA_963932465.1. Classification (NCBI taxonomy): domain Eukaryota; kingdom Metazoa; phylum Arthropoda; class Arachnida; order Araneae; family Salticidae; genus Maratus; species Maratus speciosus. The sequence continues at coordinate 408,591,834 of OZ010800.1, forward strand.
TCATATAAATGCTGAATGAATTTGAGGAAAACAATCTTTTAAAACAATGCAGGATTCAAATTGCAAGAAAGTAATATTATAAAAACTTTCTTCTATCTTTACAAGAAGAAAGTATTGGTTTCATGAAAATTTTCGAATTCCAGTTTTCGACGGATTTACACGTTTTATGAGTCAGAGATTCCAAAAAACATGTTTTTACAAAATGTCTGTCTGTGAGTCTGTCTGTCTGTCTGTATGTGACACAAATTTTGTGGGTGCTCTATCTCAAGAACTAATGCACGAAATTTCACTAAACTTCATATTTAGTTAGACCTTGATATAAACTGGAACTGATTAGTTTTTGGTGAAAATCGCCCAACAGGTGTCGCTGCTATGCGGCATTTTTAACGATTTCTGCAATAGCTGTATCTCAAGAACTACTGCACGGAATTTCATAATACTTCAGATTCAGTTAGTCCAGGATATAGTTTGGTGCTGATTACTTTTTTGTGAAAATCGCCCAACAGGTGGCGCTGGTATGCTGCATTGTTCATGATTATCGCAATAGCTCTAACTCAAGAAAAAATGCACGAATTTTCATCAAACTTCAGATTCAGTTAGTCCCTGATATAAATCATTGCTGCTTAATTTTTGGTGCAAATCGCCCAACAGGTGGCGCTGCTGTGCTGCATTTTTCACGATTTCCACAAGAGCTGTATCTCAAGAACTATTGCACGGATTTTCATCAAACTTCAGATTTAGTTAGTCCTTGACATGAATTGATGTATAAATTAGTGCTGTTTAATTTTTGGTGTAAATCGCTCAACAGGTGGCGCTGCTATGCTGTATTTTTTGCGATTTCCGCAATAGCTTTATCTCAAGAACTAATGCTTGGATTTTCAACAAACTTCAGATTCAGGTATACCTTGATATCGTTTAGTGCTGTTTACTTTTGGTGTAAATCGCTCAACAGGTGGCGCTGCTATGCTACATTTTTTTCAGAATTTCCGCTATAGCTCTATCTCAAGAACTAGTGCACGAATTTTCATCCAACTTCAAATTCAGATATACTTTGATATCAATTGGTGCTAAATCGTTGTTATTTCTTGTACTATTTAAATGATTTAACTGACGTGATTTATATAGAAGAAAGTTTTGTGATGGCCACAACATACTAGTTAATCATATAAATGCTGAATGAATTTCAGGAAAACAATCTTTTGAAACAATGCAGGATTCAAATTGCAAGAAAGTAATATTATAAAAACTTTCTTCTATCTTTACAAGAAGAAAGTATTGGTTTCATGAAAATTTTCGAATTCCAGTTTTCGACGGATTTACACGTTTTATGAGTCAGAGATTCCAAAAAACATGTTTTTACAAAATGTCTGTCTGTGAGTCTGTCTGTCTGTCTGTATGTGACACAAATTTTGTGGGTGCTCTATCTCAAGTACTAATGCACGAAATTTCACTAAACTTCATATTTAGTTAGACCTTGATATAAACTGGAACTGATTAGTTTTTGGTGAAAATCGCCCAACAGGTGTCGCTGCTATGCGGCATTTTTAACGATTTCTGCAATAGCTGTATCTCAAGAACTACTGCACGGAATTTCATAATACTTCAGATTCAGTTAGTCCAGGATATAGTTTGGTGCTGATTACTTTTTTGTGAAAATCGCCCAACAGGTGGCGCTGGTATGCTGCATTGTTCATGATTATCGCAATAGCTCTAACTCAAGAAAAAATGCACGAATTTTCATCAAACTTCAGATTCAGTTAGTCCCTGATATAAATTAGTGCTGCTTAATTTTTGGTGCAAATCGCCCAACAGGTGGCGCTGCTGTGCTGCATTTTTCACGATTTCCACAAGAGGTGTATCTCAAGAACTATTGCACGGATTTTCATCAAACTTCAGATTTAGTTAGTCCTTGACATGAATTGATGTATAAATTAGTGCTGTTTAATTTTTGGTGTAAATCGCTCAACAGGTGACGCTGCTGTGCTGCATTTTTCACGATTTCCACAAGAGCTGTATCTCAAGAACTATTGCACGGATTTTCATCAAACTTCAGATTTAGTTAGTCCTTGACATGAATTGATGTATAAATTAGTGCTGTTTAATTTTTGGTGTAAATCGCTCAACAGGTGACGCTGCTGTGCTGCATTTTTCACGATTTCCACAAGAGGTGTATCTCAAGAACTATTGCACGGATTTTCATCAAACTTCAGATTTAGTTAGTCCTTGACATGAATTGATGTATAAATTAGTGCTGTTTAATTTTTGGTGTAAATCGCTCAACAGGTGGCGCTGCTATGCTGTATTTTTTGCGATTTCCGCAATAGCTTTATCTCAAGAACTAATGCTTGGATTTTCAACAAACTTCAGATTCAGGTATACCTTGATATCGTTTAGTGCTGTTTACTTTTGGTGTAAATCGCTCAACAGGTGGCGCTGCTATGCTACATTTTTTTCAGAATTTCCGCTATAGCTCTATCTCAAGAACTAGTGCACGAATTTTCCTCCAACTTCAAATTCAGATATACTTTGATATGAATTGGTGCTAAATCATTGTTATTTCTTGTACTATTTAAATGATTTAACTGACGTGATTTATATAGAAGAAAGTTTTGTGATGGCCACAACATACTAGTTAATCATATAAATGCTGAATGAATTTCAGGAAAACAATCTTTTGAAACAATGCAGGATTCAAATTGCAAGAAAGTAATATTATAATTACTTTCTTCTATCTTTACAAGAAGAAAGTATTGGTTTCATAAAAATTTTCGAATTCCAGTTTTCGACGGATTTACACGTTTTATGAGTCAGAGATTCCAAAAAACATGTTTTTACAAAATGTCTGTCTGTATGTGACACAAATTTTGTGGGTGCTCTATCTCAAGAACTAATGCACGAAATTTCACAAAACTTCATATTTAGTTAGACCTTGATATAAACTGGAACTGATTAGTTTTTGGTGAAAATCGCCCAACAGTTGGCGCTGCTATGCGGCATTTTTAACGATTTCTGCAATAGCTGTATCTCAAGAACTACTGCACGGATTTTCATAAAACTTCAGATTCAGTTAGTGCAGGATATAGTTTGGTGCTGATTACTTTTTTATGAAAATCGCCCAACAGGTGGCGCTGGTATGCTGCATTGTTCATGATTATCGCAATAGCTCTAACTCAAGAAAAAATGCACGAATTTTCATCAAACTTCAGATTCAGTTAGTTCCTGATATAAATTATTGCTGCTTAATTTTTGGTGCAAATCGCCTAACAGGTAGCGCTGCTGTGCTGCATTTTTCACGATTTCCACAAGAGGTGTATCTCAAGAACTATTGCACGGATTTTCATCAAACTTCAGATTTAGTTAGTCCTTGACATGAATTGATGTATAAATTAGTGCTGTTTAATTTTTGGTGTAAATCGCTCAACAGGTGGCGCTGCTATGCTGTATTTTTTGCGATTTCCGCAATAGCTTTATCTCAAGAACTAATGCTTGGATTTTCAACAAACTTCAGATTCAGGTATACCTTGATATCGTTTAGTGCTGTTTACTTTTGGTGTAAATCGCTCAACAGGTGGCGCTGCTATGCTACATTTTTTTCAGAATTTCCGCTATAGCTCTATCTCAAGAACTAGTGCACGAATTTTCATCCAACTTCAAATTCAGATATACTTTGATATGAATTGGTGCTAAATCGTTGTTATTTCTTGTACTATTTAAATGATTTAACTGACGTGATTTATATAGAAGAAAGTTTTGTGATGGCCACAACATACTAGTTAATCATATAAATGCTGAATGAATTTCAGGAAAACAATCTTTTGAAACAATGCAGGATTCAAATTGCAAGAAAGTAATATTATAATTACTTTCTTCTATCTTTACAAGAAGAAAGTATTGGTTTCATAAAAATTTTCGAATTCCAGTTTTCGACGGATTTACACGTTTTATGAGTCAGAGATTCCAAAAAACATGTTTTTACAAAATGTCTGTCTGTGAGTCTGTCTGTCTGTCTGTATGTGACACAAATTTTGTGGGTGCTCTATCTCAAGAACTAATGCACGAAATTTCACAAAACTTCATATTTAGTTAGACCTTGATATAAACTGGAACTGATTAGTTTTTGGTGAAAATCGCCCAACAGGTATCGCTGCCATGCGGCATTTTTAACGATTTCTGCAATAGCTGTATCTCAAGAACTACTGCACGGATTTTCATAAAACTTCAGATTCAGTTAGTCCAGGATATAGTTTGGTGCTGATTACTTTTTTGTGAAAATCGCCCAACAGGTGGCGCTGGTATGCTGCATTGTTCATGATTATCGCAATAGCTCTAACTCAAGAAAAAATGTACGAATTTTCATCAAACTTCAGATTCAGTTAGTCCCTGATATAAATTAGTGCTGCTTAATTTTTGGTGCAAATCGCCCAACAGGTGGCGCTGCTGTGCTGCATTTTTCACGATTTCCACAAGAGGTGTATCTCAAGAACTATTGCACGGATTTTCATCAAACTTCAGATTTAGTTAGTCCTTGACATGAATTGATGTATAAATTAGTGCTGTTTAATTTTTGGTGTAAATCGCTCAACAGGTGGCGCTGCTATGCTGTATTTTTTGCGATTTCCGCAATAGCTTTATCTCAAGAACTAATGCTTGGATTTTCAACAAACTTCAGATTCAGGTATACCTTGATATCGTTTAGTGCTGTTTACTTTTGGTGTAAATCGCTCAACAGGTGGCGCTGCTATGCTACATTTTTTTCAGAATTTCCGCTATAGCTCTATCTCAAGAACTAGTGCACGAATTTTCATCCAACTTCAAATTCAGATATACTTTGATATCAATTGGTGCTAAATCGTTGTTATTTCTTGTACTATTTAAATGATTTAACTGACGTGATTTATATAGAAGAAAGTTTTGTGATGGCCACAACATACTAGTTAATCATATAAATGCTGAATGAATTTGAGGAAAACAATCTTTTAAAACAATGCAGGATTCAAATTGCAAGAAAGTAATATTATAAAAACTTTCTTCTATCTTTACAAGAAGAAAGTATTGGTTTCATGAAAATTTTCGAATTCCAGTTTTCGACGGATTTACACGTTTTATGAGTCAGAGATTCCAAAAAACATGTTTTTACAAAATGTCTGTCTGTGAGTCTGTCTGTCTGTCTGTATGTGACACAAATTTTGTGGGTGCTCTATCTCAAGAACTAATGCACGAAATTTCACTAAACTTCATATTTAGTTAGACCTTGATATAAACTGGAACTGATTAGTTTTTGGTGAAAATCGCCCAACAGATGTCGCTGCTATGCGGCATTTTTAACGATTTCTGCAATAGCTGTATCTCAAGAACTACTGCACGGAATTTCATAATACTTCAGATTCAGTTAGTCCAGGATATAGTTTGGTGCTGATTACTTTTTTGTGAAAATCGCCCAACAGGTGGCGCTGGTATGCTGCATTGTTCATGATTATCGCAATAGCTCTAACTCAAGAAAAAATGCACGAATTTTCATCAAACTTCAGATTCAGTTAGTCCCTGATATAAATTAGTGCTGCTTAATTTTTGGTGCAAATCGCCCAACAGGTGGCGCTGCTGTGCTGCATTTTTCACGATTTCCACAAGAGCTGTATCTCAAGAACTATTGCACGGATTTTCATCAAACTTCAGATTTAGTTAGTCCTTGACATGAATTGATGTATAAATTAGTGCTGTTTAATTTTTGGTGTAAATCGCTCAACAGGTGGCGCTGCTATGCTGTATTTTTTGCGATTTCCGCAATAGCTTTATCTGAAGAACTAATGCTTGGACTTTCAACAAACTTCAGATTCAGGTATACCTTGATATCGTTTAGTGCTGTTTACTGTTGGTGTAAATCGCTCAACAGGTGGCGCTGCTATGCTACATTTTTTTCAGAATTTCCGCTATAGCTCTATCTCAAGAACTAATGCACGAATTTTCATACAACTTCAAATTCAGATACACTTTGATATGAATTGGTGATAAATCGTTGTCATTTCTTGTACTATTTAAATGATTTAATTGACGTGATTTATATAGAAGAAAGTTTTGTGATGGCCACAACATACTAGTTTAATATAACAGCATAAAAATAAGTTTTGAATGTCGGAGAGAGAAAATATTTTAAAATTACACATTATTGTTCAAAATATTACATTTTCGACATAATAATTAAATAAATGCTAATATTTATATTTGTATTATATTTGTATATAGTATGTTGTGGCCATCACAAAACTTTCTTCTATATAAATCACGTCAATTAAATCATTTAAATAGTAAAAGAAATTACATCAATTTAGAACCAATTCGTATCAAAGTATACCTGAATTTGAAGTTTGATGAAAATTCGTCCATTACTTATTGAGATAGAGCTGTAGGGGAAATTCTGAAAAATGCAGCATAGCAGCGCCACCTGTTGAGTGATTTGCACCCAAACACAAACAGCACTAATTCATATTAAGGTATACCGGAATCTGAAGTTTGATGAAAATCGGTGCATTAGTTCTGGAGCTAGAGCTATTGTGGAAATCACAAAAAAATGCAGCACAGCAGCGCCACCTGTTGAGCGATTTACACGAAAAGGTACAAAACATCAATTCATGTCAAGGACTAACTGAATCTGAAGTTTGATGAAAATCCGTGCATTAGTTCTGGACATTGAGCTATTGTGGAAATCGTGAAAAATGCTGCATAGCAGCGCCACCTGTTGAGCAATTTACACCAAAACATAAACAGCACTAATTCATATCCAGGTATACCTGAATCTGAAGTTCGTTGAAAACCCAAGCATTAGTTTTTGAGATAGAGCTATTGCGGAAATCTCAAAAAATGCAGCATAGCAGCGCCACCTGTTGGGCGATTTTCACCACAAGGGGCAAAACGTCAATTCATGTTAAGCACTAACTGAATCTGAAGTTTGATGGAAATCCGTGCATTATTTCTTGAGATGGAGCTATTACAAAAATCGTGTAAATGCTGCAAAATGCAGCATAGCAGCGCCATCTGTTGGGCGATTTGCACCAAAACGTTACCAGCACCAATTCATATCAAGGATTAACGGAATCTGAAGTTTTATAAAATCCGTGCATTAGTTCTTGATATAGAGCTTTTGCGGAAATCCTGCAAAATGCTACATAGCAGCGCCACCTGCAGAGCGATTTACACCAAAAACTAATCAGCACCAATCTATATCAGGGACTACCTGAATATGATTTTTTATTAAATTCCGTGCATTAGTTCTTGAGATAGAGCGCCCACAAAATTTGTGTCACATACAGACAGACAGACATTTTGTAAAAACATGTTTTTTGGAATCTCTGACCCATAAAACGTGTAAATGCGTCGAAAACTGGAATTCGAAAATTTTCATGAAACCAATACTTTCTTCTTGTCAAGATAGAAGAAAGTAATAAAAAATAAATGTTAAAATATTACTAAAACATGTAAAAAATGAATTTTTCATCATAAGAATGCTTAAAAGTATAAACTCCAAGTCGATGAGTTTGGATTTTAAATATAAAACTTTATTATTATTATTTTTAATCATATAAATGCTGAATGAATTTCAGGAAAACAATCTTTAAACAATGCAGGATTCTACTTTAAAACATTTTAATTAATTACAGAATATTGGAAAATAAAAAATACATATTGCAATATTACTCAAATATGTGAAAACTTAATTTATCATCAAAAGATTGCATTAGCATATAAATTGAAATTCGATGAATTTCGATTTTAAGATTTAAACATTACTTTTCCTTTCAACTTTCCACTATATAAGTTCTTAATTTCTGAAAAATACACATTCCAATCTCGTAAACTCTGAATCTTGTTTACAAAATGAATAAATAAATATCCATTCTTACTTAAATCATTGTTTTCTTAAATCGCCTTTTTCTTAAATTGGATCCTGCTAAATCGATTTAACACCAGCTTGCCTTGTTTTCATTAAATCGTCTTTTTCTTAAATCGGAAAGCATGGAGGTTTGCGATGTTTGCTTAAATCGGATCGTCCTAAATCGATTTAACACCAGCTTGCCTTGTTTGTCTTAAATCGGAAAGCATTGAGGCTTGCGATGTTTGCTTAAATCGGATCCTCCTAAATCGATTTAACACCAGCTTGGCATGTAAGTGGTAGATACATCAAAGTAGATAAATCGTTTTTCCGATGTTAGCTCAGAATCAGTATTTTGTTTTAAATCGATTTAAAGCCAATGGCTAAATCGCGATTTAAGACAATAGCTAAATCGCGATTTAAGATAATGGCTAAATCGCAATTTGACATTAGCTAAATCGCGATTTCCGATTTTAGCTTAAATCGATTTAAGACCAATGGTTAAATCGGATTTCCGATGTAAGCTTTAAATCGATTTAAGAGTTAAATCGATTTAAGGACCAGTCCTAGCAAAAATCTGATACTATAAAACAGATGTAAAACTTTTTTTATTTAATTTTCCTTGCGATGGTTAAAAATGAAGGTCATTTTCGGATTCAGCAGTAAAAAGTACATAAAATAATTTAATAAATATAATAAGTTTAGTAAATGTAATACTCTTGAAGATAACTGAAAAGCTTAAATTTACGCTTTAAATTAAAAGCTAAAACGTTTTAAAATTATAGGGTTCCCAATCTAAAAGTGCAAGTAAATTAGCACAAATATATTTTCTAAGATTCAAAGAAGTGAATAAATAAAACAAAATAACCATAAACAACAAATACATCATTTGTTTCTTTCCAGAAATATATTTTAAAAAACCCGGGCTTTTTAAACAGGTTTTTTATAAAAAAAACCCAGCCCGGGCGGGCACCTACCCACTACAACCCTGCTTTACAGTTACGCCATGTTTATAATTTGTGATAACATACACCATATTCTAGAAGATATTTTGAGAGTTGATGAATTTGATAAAGTTTTACTTGCAATGCTGCCTATAAAAATTTCATCTCACTTATTTTCCTTTTTTAAGTGATTGAAGCAGTTAGAACTTATCATTCCAATCTAAAGCAACAAAACAGAAATGTATAGAAATTGCTGTATACAATACAAAGCATTTTTTGGTACTTATGTATTATACAGGCCAGGTCATATTCACCACACCAGCAATGGCGCAAAAAATATTAATTACACTAACACTCGTTTATTTATTTTTTTGCTTTCTTAACCCCCTGACTGCCGAGCAAAAGGGCAAAATTGTAATGTTGTTTTCTCACAATTATTTAAAAATGCTGAAAAAAGATAATTTTTTCAACATGAAATAAAAAAAATTAATTATGTATAGGAAAGTTACCATCCATTACCTTACTGCACGAACTTACCAAAACAACTCCTATTATTGTGTATTATTTTAAATATATATATTATTAGTACAGTATATAAAAGGATTATAATTCACCAGTAAACAAATGCAAGACTAAACCTAGAATAATTATCCAGAAAAATACTAGTGAATCCTTTGTTAGATCGAAATGTATGTAAGATCAAATTAACAATAAAAATATTAATTTTATAGCTGGCCACATTATAAATCTAAGCTCTTTTAAAGTCTTTTATAATAAAAGTTCCTTATACTGACATTTTCAGAGAAAAAAAATGGGCAAAGTATTAAGGTAGCCAATTATTTATTTACTTTAAATCGGGAAATGTAACCATGAAATTTTTAGCTAAGGCAGATTTAATTGCTTAGAGAAAAACTAATTTTCCTGCTTTACCAGAAAACGTTGCAATTTCTGTAAAATGGAGCGATATTGAATCACTTTTTCTACCTGCCACCTTTGTCTTAAAATTTTCAATTTGTTCCATACTATATCAACTATTGCTATCTACAGTTCAGTATGCAAAAGCAAATTGAAGCAAGGAGCTTTTAATAGTTGATTCAAGTTCTTTGCTTTAAGTGTGCTTAAAACAGGTTTTTAACTAACACTTGTTGGTCAGAGATCAAAAGATGGAAATTCTTTGTTATATACAGGGTGTCCATAATTAAACGACCCTACTTTAAAGTTGTCTACAGACAAAACTATTGTTCATAAATTGTGAAATTTTCTGAAAGACATAATAAAGGGTTGGGAATCTGTTTTAAGCTAAAAAAAAAAAATAAAAAAAATACGAATAAAAATAGTTCAAAATTTCGCCAACAGAGATTGATTTTTAACAAATTACACTTTTAGCATTATGATAGTTTACAAATTTTATTTACAGGATGTTCATAATTAATCGATCCTATTTTACAGTTGTCTCATTTTTTAACAAATTACACATTTGGCATACATTTACGATATTTTAACAAATTTTGTTATAACCAAACATGTTCTACATCATTTTCAGATACCATCTGCAATCGTAAGATAGCATGTTCCACAGTTGACCACAGTGTATTCGGGAAAATGCTATGAACATGTCATGAAATGCTGTCTTTAAAATACGCTTAAGTTATTAAATAAAATTTCTAAACTATTGTAATGTTAAATGTGTAATCTATTAAAAATCGCCCTCTGGTGGCGAAATTTTGAACTACTTTCATTTATATATTTTTTCTTAGCTTAAACAAATTCCCATCCATTTATTATGTCTTTCACAAAATTTCACAACTTTATGAACAATAGTTTTGTCTGTAGACAACTTTAAAGTAGGGTCGTTTAATTATGGACACCCTGTACTTACTCTGGGATACCACCAAAACCATTCAATAAATTCCCTTAATTGTCTACAAAGAAAAGCCCACAGAGGATTGCTGTTAAAAACAAAGGAACATTCTTAGAGTGTATTGAGAACATACAACTTTATTTTTTGTTTGTTTTGTTTAAATTTACTCTTTTCAAGATTATTTTGATTTAGAGTATAGTTAAACAATATTAATGAAAAAATGTAATTGTGTGATTTAAATCAATGATTTTTTTTTTTTAATCAAGTGATTAAAATCAAGCTGATTTAAATCGGCGTACCCGGTTTCAAATGTGCTATGTATTTCCCAAATTATTTACTTAGACATTATCCAGGGTGTCTACAGAATCTGTAAAAAAAAGTTCCCTGATTTTTCCATGATTTCCCTGACTATCGCTATCAGATTTCCCTGATTTCCATTATTAAAATTAACAATACACATACGGTATTTTTTCATGAATGCCAATCCCTCATATAACACACTTATCCAGCATGCTAATATCTCATTTGGCAGAAAAAACAAGAGAAAAACAAAAAAACTGCCTAATATTCATTAAGTATCTCTCTAGTATACAGTTCTTAAGTATCTATTCATTAATTATATTAAATATTCTTAAGTAGGTTGACAGTTTTATAAATCTAAACTCAAAATTTAGTCCAACTTCATACAGAGGCCAATGGATATAGGGTGACCAGAAAATCTCATTTTCTGAAAAATATTCAATTGTAAGACTTATTTACATCTGATGTGATAGCTAATTGGATTAAGCTGGCCATTTGGTCAGGTTATGCTAATGTATCACTTAAAAATAGGTAAATTGCCTTCAATATAAGCGCTATCAACAGAAAATAAGGAAATCTGATCACCTAAATTTGTGTTAAATATCAAAAACTTATACTATGTGCATCTTTTTAAAAATATTGGGAAAGACTAATGAACATGTGAAAAAATATGGTACATAAAATTAGTGTTGACTCTAAGCCAGCAGGGCGCAGCACCTGGCGGCCCTTTTTATTACTTTTTTGCACTCGGCTTCCCTTTTTAACACTTCCTATGAGCCCCGTGGCAATTCAACTAATCCCAGGAAAATATCGCAAATTCTAGGGACTCTAAACAAACCAGTTCAAGATACTTTTTGTGAATGAAGCACAATTGTGCCCTTTTTGAAAAAAATGTACCCTTTTTTTAGAATAGTGTTCCCTTTTTGAAAAATTCCCGTTCGGCGGCCCTTTTTTTCTAGAGTCAACACTAAAAATAGACAAATCAGTCTCATTGGCAAGGTAAAAATGTAAATAGTTTTATATTATAGACAAATTTACCTGATTTTCGAATATTTTTACAAAGTTCCCTGATTTTTCCAGATTGATAAACCTCCCTGATTTTTCCATGATTCCCTGATTTCCAGATTCTGTAGACACTCTGTTATCTTCCACGGCTAAACACACTTATTCAGTGAAGGCAAAACTATGTTAATTTACATTTTGAAGTGAACATCTCGGAACATAACTGTAGAAATATGACTGAGATGTACGATTTCTAATGAAGAAGCTCTGCACGGGATCAGTAGTTTACAAAACTCCTTTATTTTCTATATTTGTACATTCAACATCAATATGATTCCAACCCATGCAACATTGTACATTCAAGATGCATATGATTGCAATCCATGCAATAATTGCTACAGCAAGCCTCAGGGTTCGTAAATATCACGATATTTTCGAAAATATCAAAAATATCCGATATTTTGATATATATCCGATATTTTCAAAGCAGCCGACTTACTGCTGATAATAAATGTTTTCGAGCATAATATAGATTAGAAACTAAAATATATTGCACTTAATATGAAAACTTAATAAAAAAATAATATAAAAATGCATTTTTCTTTTTCTTTTTTTTTTTTTTTCACTTAGAACAAAATTGAAGATGAAATAATTGAAAACAGTAACAATTTGATTTATACACTTATAAAAAAACTAATTATAGGATTCAGTATCAAGACCAAGTATAAAAAAATCAGATATTTTCAAAACAAAATTTTAAATACAAAAAAAGTTTTTTTAATTGAAAAATTTTAACATAAATGTAAGTATCAAATGTTTTATTTCATATTTCCTAACATGCTGTATAGTTCAAACTCAATTGAACCAAAACTTGAAAAAAGATTCTTTTCTATTGAAGCTGTGTATAATTGCTTATTTAAATTAGTCGGTTTATCTTTCAATGGTTGTTCTGAATTAATTATGTCCCTCATAATTATTAGTTCAACATTAAAAAAAAAAAAAAAATGCTTCAAATCTAAAGTTTGAAAAATATATTTGTTTTCTTTTTTGGCTAAAAAAGTCACATCCAGAAGAGACAAGTTCTTTATCTACAGATTCACAGTCAATAACAGTTGAAAATTTATTTCATTTACACTGAAATATTACAAATTACGACTGAAAATATCAAAAATATCTTGCGCACATTCATATTTTGAAAATAAATATCAAGTAATATGAAAATATTAAAGATCTTGATATTTTGAAAATAAATATTGGATATACAGCATAACTTCAAAAATCCAGCATACTCGGGACCGAGCCGGATTTGCTCGGGATATGCCGGATTTTTGAAGGAATGTCAAAAGTAGTAACTAGGAATATCAAAAGTAGTACTATGTTCTTAATGGTGCCTTTAGCCATAATTTGTTTCATTATTAAATGATAATTATGTAAGAAAAAGAGAAAGTTAAATGTAAAAATAAACTAACATTAATTGATATTTTCTATGTTACAGAAAAAAAAATTGAATAAGTGAAATTATTTCTTCTCGTGCAATTTCGGACACATCAATGTCAATTTTGTTTGCTTCAATTTTTTTTTTTTTTTTTTTTTTTTTTTTTGTCGTTCTTTAACAAGTTTTTCTTGTATTTTATACAAATAAAGAATTTTTATTACGGATCTATTTCGGGAATACAGTCTTGCTCTCTAAAGCAAATATTAATTCTCAAGTTAAACTTATGCATTTTTCTAGTGACACCTTTTCTTCTACCTGTTGTTCATCTTCATAGCTGTTACTAGCATTATCGGCAGTTCTATTTAGCACAGCGTCAGAAGAGAGACTCCAAAGAACTTGTGTACTAGTCCCCATGCTGTTTCTGAGCAGCATTAAAGCTTCCAGAAAATTTGTTCAGAAAATAATCGGCTCTGACAAATGAAAAAAATGTCAATTATTATTTTTTTTTCATTTTACTTCCAATTTTGAAGTTTTTAATTCATAAACAATTGCTAGTTTTCTTCTACCATAACTTGAAAGTGCAAAAGAAAAAGGAAGGAGAAAAGATGGTTTTGATGCCGGATTTTTGAAGTTACACTGTAAATCCATTGATATATATCAATGAACCTTGGCTGTATATAAATGATTATCAAAATTACATTTTATCTTTCAATGGCTGTTCTGAATCGACTGTCTAATACAATTATTAGTTCTACATTTAAAAATAAAAGTTTGAAACAAAGTTTGGAAAAGATTTGTTTTCTTCTTTTCCTAAAAAAGTCACTGCCAGAGGCAAAAGTTCATTATCTACAGAATGACACAGTCAATAACATGTGGAAATTTCATTTACACTTGGTTTGGATGTGAAAAATATCAAAATTACCTAGCACGGTGATATTTTGAAAATAAATGCAAAGAATTTGAAAATATCGAAAATATCAAAAATCTTGATATTTTAAAAATAAATATCGGATATATATCAAGATATATATCCATTGATATATATCAACGAATCCTGGCAAGCCTAGATGAAACATTTTATCAAGATGTGTGCCACATTACAATTTAAAACTGAGAAACACAACCAATCTAATTCAAACAAGTGAGTCAAAATTTTCTACATATACTGTCCACAATTTAAAAAACACAAAAATCGTAAGGATGCAAATAGTTTACTTGCAATAACTACTAAAATTGCATTAAATTACTCACTTCAATCTTAAAAATTCGGGAATTATATTCCTCAAAATTCATAAAATCCTCTAAGCCATCTTCAACTTGTTCCGAGCTCTTCTTATTCAACTTTTTTTTCTTCAGTGGTGGTGGCATATCTAGAATATAAAAGATGTAATCAGTTTTTAAGTCTGCTGCAGTTATACATTTAATTGTTGTATAGTGCTTTAACAGAAGGGGTCTAGATTACTTAGGGGCTGCAGGCCCTTCTAAAAAAAAAAAATAATAATAATAATAAAAAGAGCCTGTGGTCTGTGGTGAAATTTCAAAGGTTGTAACTTTGACAGCTCAAAACCACATTAAATAACTTTAGCTTGAAGAAATTACTCAAACTGTGTATTTATATACTATACTATATATTATTTTGTAATAAACTGATTATAGAATTTCCTCCAGGTTTAAAAAAAAAACAGGGTGCTACTAGTGGGAAAAGGAACACTTTTTAGATCCTTACATATATGTTTTTCATTTTAAAATTCATTCTTTTGATTTTTAGAATCACTTTTAATAGTTAAAAATTGAGGCACTCTTTTCAAGATGTGGTCAATGAGTCAACTTTTACTATGAAAGCAAATTTTTTAATACAAAAGGCAGTGGGAACAAATTTTTTTGTTGAAAGGCGCTATTGTTTTGGATGAAGGGCAAGAAGGATGCTATTTTTTAAACCAAAGGGCAGG
Source organism: Maratus speciosus (assembly GCA_963932465.1). Lineage (NCBI taxonomy): Eukaryota > Metazoa > Arthropoda > Arachnida > Araneae > Salticidae > Maratus > Maratus speciosus. The sequence continues at coordinate 408,607,189 of OZ010800.1, forward strand.
CAGGGTGTGGCACCCTCTTGAAACAGCATGGGGAAAACTTATATATTAATTAATATTCTATATTTAACTGTAATGTTGAGATTTTTTTGCTTAACTGTAAATATAATTGGGTCTTTCCATTTCAAGTGATCCAAAATTGAATTAATTTTTTCCCTCACATCTTCAGATTTTCATGCAATTTGGAAATCTTAAAGTTCTACTTCAGAACATTAAAAAATAATGTGTTTTTTTTGTTTTTTTTTTTTATCATGAATAGTTATTTTTTTATTGATTTTTAAAGTTTAGAAAAAACAAGTTTTTGGCTTTTTGACATTTACAAAAATGCTCATATCGCAGGGTAAAATTGAGATGTGGAAGGTACCGTTTTGTTCAGAATTGTATAGGCTTCAATTTGATATATCACAAGATTGTGATTGTAAAAATTTTAATTTAAAAATTTTTCATTTAAACTTTTAAATTTAAATTTTAAAAAATCAATGATTTAAAATTTTCAAAAAATTCTCATATGTTCCTTAAGTTATCAGTTATATATTTTTAAAAAAAAATGGCTTGGGATCTCAATGGAATCATATTTTTATAATTATTTTGCCGACTCAAGTCACATAATAAAAAAATATATTTTCGAGAGTTTTGTAAGTTTTATAGTATATATATCTACTTTTAATAACCATCTGTTTTATCTTTATCAGTAGTTTTATTTTATTTTTATAACTAAATAATTAATTCATTAATATATGTTTATATTACAATCATTTATACAATTTTTAAACATTGATTTAGCAAAAAAAGAAAAAAAAATCTCACACAGTCCAAGTTTACAAATCTGAACACAAAACAATAAATAAGACTTTCTAGACATAATCTGATTTTATGGTAGTGAGTGAGAGGATAACGTTCATATCATGACAGGATCTGTTCTGTAGACTGATGGTGGAGAGGCAGCTTTCATGTCTTGACAGGGTCTGATCATGTACACTCTTGCTACTTGAATTGATAGCTTGGTCAGTATATCACAATCCCTTATTGTATACAGTTGCAGAATCATTTTAATTGAAGTGCAAATGTTATGTTTATAAAGGCTAAATATTTTTTATCAGTTGAATAGCTATGATTGTGCAGTAATGTGATAGTGTACATAATTTTTACCACCTTTATTTTGTGGTTTTTTTTAGATAACATATATTTGTTTTTCTGTATCAAGTGTTATGGCTGAGACTAAAAAAAAAAAAGATATGAATTTAAGTATATACTGTTGTAATCCTTTTGGGAAAAAGCAGGGTTTTTTCAAATTTTCTCATGTTTTCACAACTAACATTATTTAATCTGCGGGTTTTTTCGGGCATGCGTACTTGAAAAAACCCATTGTGGGTTTTTTCAAATTTTCTCATGTTTTCACAACTGTAACATTATTTAATATAAGGCATGAGAATGGGTGAAAACTGGAAAATTGGATTAGCAGTCAGTGGCTGTTAGACAGGGTTTGCCCAAGTGACCACTTGGAAAAAAAAACATTGTGCGTTTTTTCAAATTTTCTCATGTTTTCACAACTGTAACATTATTTAATCTGAAGGTTTTTTCGAGCAGGACCACTTGAAAAAAAAAAAAAAAACATTGTGGGTTTTTTCAAATTTTCTCATGTTTTCACAACTGTAACATTATTTAATCTGAGGGTTTTTTCGAGCAGGACCACTTGAAAAAACCCATTGTAGGTTTTTTCAAATTTTATCATGTTTTCACAACTGTAACATTATTTAATCTAAGGAATGAGTATGGGTGAAAACTGGAAAATTGGGTTAATAGTCAGTGGCTGTTAGATAGGGTTTGCCCAAATGGGCCCAGCCCGAAAAGCACGTCCAGGTTTTTCCGGACATTCAAAAAACCCACTGTGGGTTTTTTTAAATTTTCTTGTGCTTTCACAACTGTATCATTATTAAATCTAAGGTTTGAGAATGCAAAGATAAAGGCCAATTTAAATATATTTCAAAAGAACCAGATTTAAAGGAATTTCTAAGCAGAGATAAAATGACAAAAAAAGAAAAAAGAAGGAAGATTTTCATGCCTGTAATCTAAAATGTATTCAAATGCTTTAAATCTTAATGCATGCAAAAAGATTGCACTTGAACCCCATCCTGATTGTTTGCATTGTTATAGCTTTTAAGATTAATCATCCCATTTATTATCCTGCTTCAATGTTCAATGAAAGTGTTATATAGGAGTTTTCCACACAAAAATGGTTCAGATTATGGCAAAAAAGAGTGAAACAGATAAGTTTCCTCCTGGATTTTGTGAGTTTTTTCTTTACATTCAGTACCAGCTACCTCTGCTTCAATCGAACAATACTTTTCCACATTTGGTCTGGTTTGGAGCAAGTTACGTAATCATTTTGGAGTTGATAAAGCAGAAAAGCTAGTAATAAGTGTATCGCCATTTGTGATATAAATTTACAAATGTTACTGACTTCTATAACAATCTAATTTAACATTTAATACTGTTGCAATATATGTGTAGCAAATTTTGCTAAAATTTTCAAATATATTATTGCGAATCCCATTTCTTTCAAAAGAAAAAAAAAAGTCTTCAACTGATTTCTGATTTGAAGTGAATGAAAGAAACTATATAAATTTAACATGTTTAACTTAAGGTAAGAATTATATAAAGAAATTCATTTGTGGTTCACTTAGTATATGCTTAGTTCAGCAAACTAGTCCCATGAGATACAGATGTACCTTTTAAATTAATTTGATTTTTTTTTCTTTTTATATACTTTTTGTTAATTCATACTTAATTAATGCAAATTATGCCCAATTCACTGATAAATGGAGAATTCAGGTATTATGTATATGAAAATTAGAAGCTTAAAGTGCTCTCCAAAAAAACTCAATAAAGCCCGAAAAAACCCGGGTTTTATCAGAAAAATCCGAAAAAACCCGGGTTTTAGACTAGTGGGCCCAGTGGGCTGGGTTTTTTCTAACCCTGGGAAAAAGTACCATAAAACTATAAAAAATATTGTGCAAGATTGGATGTTTCAGTTAAATCCATGTATTACTTCAGAAATGAAAATTTGTGACAGTTGCAGAAAGCAACTTTCAAAAGACAGGAAAATCTTAGAGGTAGAAGATTTAGAAGTCTCTGGCACTTCAACTATTAATGAGGATTTTACAAATCCTGATGTATCATTACATTACTTGAATAAATCCTTTTCCAATATTGAAGAGTCTCCTATTATGAAAAAGCGAATGCACTCTCCAGGTTATTGTAAAACTAAACTGGAAAAGGCAATGAAAAAGCTAACACATGAACTAGTAGGTGAAACAGCAATTGAAGTTCAGATAAAGAATGACCCAGATACAGAAATCCTACTGCACCTCAAAGAAAAATTTAAAAGGGCACAAAGCAGAAGTGAACAGTTTTTTATTTTAACTATACTGCCAAAAAGTTGGACATGCCAAAGAATACAGGATGAACTTAATGTAAGCAATAGAATGGCTAGAAAAACAAAAGTTCTAGTGAAAGAAAAAGGCATTATGTCTTGTCCTGAACCAAAAGCAGGTAAAACATTAGAACAGTCACTAGTTCATGAGGTGCTAAGACTTTCATAATAGTGATGAAGTAAGCAGAATAATGCCCGGTAGAAAAGATTTTGTGTCTATGAAAATTGATGCGAAGAGTAAGCGTACTCATTTTTCAAAAAAGTTTGGTTCTGGTTAATTTAAAGAAAACATATGAAATGTTCAAAGAGAAGCATCCGACAGCCAAGATTGGATTTTCTAAGTTTGCAGAACTGAGAACAAAAAACTGTGTATTGGCAGGTGGTAGTGGTACGTCCTCAGTTTGTGTGTGCACCACACACCAAAACATAAAACTAATGATAGGGGGGGGGGGGTAAACTTAAAGATATTCCAATTGATGGTGAGCCAATCTTGGTGATTATAAAGTATGTCTGTCGCAAATAATGTGCTCAGAAGCATCATCCGAATGTCAGCTTAATCTATGTGAAAACTGTCTTGGTATAAAGAATATTGAAGAAAAAATCCTTAAACATTTTGAAGAGGCTATGACAGACAGCATTACATATAAGCAATGGATTTCTGTCGACAGGTGCAGCTTTGAAACTATAACAAAAACAGCAGATGAATTCGTTGAAAGTTTCTGTGAACAGTTGATGATACTTAAAAGCAGGGTTGGGTTTTTGACATGACAAGCGTCAAAAACTGGTTTAAACTGTCGAAAACTGTCATAAACTGGTTTAAACCGTCGAAAACTGCCAAATACATGTAACACGCTAAAACATTTTAACAATAGATAAACATTAAATAAGTCAATGATTTATGTGATCTTTTATTGAAATTTAATAATTTAAAAAATATATTTGAAATATTTTTTTTTTTTTTGATTTTTCAACCAGAAGAAAATAATTTTGTACAATTAAATAATCCGGATCAATTTTACCCCACAGCATGCTGCAGCACACCATGTGTTTAGCACATTTATTTACACCCAAAAGATTTTTGAGTTTAGAATGTATGAAGCTCTAGAAAATAGTCTGTTTCTTAATTGATGCTGAGCTAGTAGGACTTGATAGCAAAAGCATTGCTAGATGAGCAAGTTTTGAAGTAGGCTCAAAAAGCTGTTGCATTTAGTGATACCTTTCCACCAAACAATGGAGTCCTCCCTATAGCACAGAAATAAGAAGACTGGAAAGAGGATTCTTTAGCTTCTTACACAATCAGTATGGGTAAGCATCCATAAACTCTCTCCGTAGCTCAAGCGTAAGCTGAATCAACTGATACAGCAGTCAACCCTTGCCCCTGATGGTTGGGATGTAAAGTATAAGCCAAACAATGGTATGGTTTCATGATTTGATCCCTTCTATTATGCACTTTTTCAATATGGGCTTACAGGAATTTTCTTTTAGATGACCGAGCCAATTTTGTTCAGTTTTAAAATCGAAAACATTTTTTATATATTGAAAGAAAGCATGTTTTAAAAAGATTTTGACTTTAAGCTTTTTTTTTTAATTACTTCTCTTATTTTGTAAATGTTTAAAATTAATAATCCAATTTCAATTTTGAATGGAATGGTTATTGCCTAGACTAGAATAACATTGATGCACATTATCTTGTTATATATACAAAAAAATCTACACTTTTCTAAGTTTTTTTTCCCCATAAAAAAAGCTAGCTAATGCTTTAAGCTCTCAAAAGTAAGCGAAATTAAAACGATTTTAAGTAAGAAAAAAATGTACAGCTCAGGTGAGCTTAATGTCTACTTTTTAGAAAAACACAATTTTACAAAAAAAAAAAAAAAAAAAAAAATTAAAAATTTTACCTTGTTAAAAAGTTGTAGTTAATAATAATACTTTACTATGTACTAATTACTGATATACAGTAAGAGTGAATTTAAAATATGACATATAATGTTGTCATGTGTGACATTTAATTTGAGTTTTTACAGATCAATTTAGTATTTGAGGTTTTTGACATGACGGTTTAAGCTATGGTTTAAACCAGACATAAACTGATACATGTCAAAAACCTGCCAACCCTGTAATTATTACTAATACTATATACTAATTATACAATTACAGTAATAGTGAATTTTAAATATTACATCTAATGTGTGACATTTAATGTGAAATTTTACAGATTTTGTATTTGAGATTTTTGACAAGGGGTTTTTGACATGACGGTTTAAACCGCAGTTTAAACTGTCAAAAACTGACATGTGTCAAAAACCTGCCAACCCTGCTTAAAAGGCATGCATTTATTGCTCGGCAACAATCAAAGTATTATGCTTACCTCAAAGAAAATATCAAAGAGAATGAAGCCGTTATAAGTTTGGACTTTTCAGAAAACTACTCCTTTGTGGTGCAGGACAAAGCTCAATCCTTTCATTGGAACAATGATCAGGCAACAGTCCATCCTGTTGCTGTCTATTATAATGTACATGGCGAAAAAAAAATACAAAAGTTTTTTGTTTTGATTTCTGAATGCTTAGACCACAACACCCATACTAAATCAAAAAATCAATCAATCTGACTATTTTAGATTTCATAGCTCATTCTCCCAAATGATAATAAATAGCACTTGTTGTGCACCATGTCCTGGGATACAGATATTGGGGATTATCATTTTATGTTTATTGTGTATTAATATTTTATTTTGTATACTAATAATTCAACAATTTAGTTGTAAAAGATGCATTTTTGCTTCATTTTGACATTATGGACCATACTCTCCCCTTGAGTTCGAGACTACAAAAATTCTTCTGCTTGGGAATAACATTCATAACCGCACTATTGAAAAGCATTGTGTTTAGAAAATTTATGCTTCCTTTGTTTTAATAAAAATAAACATTTTTGATAATAAATTATTTTGAGTTGTTAATTTAAATTATTTCAAAGGTATTTTGTCATGTCTGTATAAATGTAATTCTTTAAGTGGCACATAAAAAATAACGGGGTTTAAAGATTTTTTTTTTTCCTTTCTAACAGTTCAACTCTCCTGTATTTTTAAATGTTGGCTGGGAAACTCCCCTTCTGGGGAAAACTTGAATTTCAAGCCCTGATGTTCAAAGAGATATAGTTTTTGTAAATTATATTTCAATACATTTAAAATGTTTTAATGATGTATGAAACATGTTTGCAAAGGTTAAAATTCCCGGTCGCCACCGGCCAACTAAATGTAAAAAATTGGTGACTTTATGATGTGCATCTGATCGCCAAAGTGGCGATCTTTATTTTTCATGTAATAGTACATGTCAGAAATGCCACTTTTCCGTTTTTTTTTTTTTTTTTTTAATCGATCAGCGATTTCCGCGGAATCGTAAAAGAAAAAGAAAATCGCGTTGATGTTCACATTGAAGGCATTTGGTTACGAAAATTAAAAAAAATCGGCATAAAAGTATCGCAAATTTCGACAAATGGTCGCCAAAAGATATCAATTTCGTCAATCGTTCGCAAAAAAATCGGCAAAGAATCACGGGAAAAATGCAAATTTCGTGAAAGGAATGCGTAAAAATTGCAAATTTCATCGAAGTATCGCAAAAACCCGCAATCGTCAAAAGATCGCGAAAAAACGGTAAATTTCGTCAAAAGATTGCAAAAAAACCATAAATTTCGTCAAAAAATCACGAAAAACCGCAAATTTTGTCAGAAGATCGCGAAAAAACCCACAAATTTCGTTAAAAGAACACAAAAAACCGTAATCTTTGTCAGAAGATCGCGAAAAAACTCAAATTTCGCCAAAAAATCGCGAAAAAACCACAAATTTCGTCTAAAGATTGCGAAATAACGTAAATTTCGTCAAAAGATCTCGAAAAACCACAAATTTTGTCAAAAGTTCGCGGAAAAAGTGCAAATTTTATCAAAAGTCGCGAAAAAAACCGCAAATTTCGTCAAGAGATCGCGAAAAAAAGTAAATTTCGTCAAAGGATCTCGAAAAAAAAAACGGGAATTTCGTCAATCAGGTGCAGAAAAAACACAGCTCCACCCTTCTGTAACCTTTCAGAAAATTTGCTGTGAATTTCCGAATCGCGAAAAAAAAACTGCGATTTCCATAAAAAAATCGCTGAAAAAACGCAAATTTTGTGAAAGGATCGCGTAAAAACCGCAAATTTCATCAAAAGATCGCGAAAAATCCGCAAATTTCATCAAAAGATCGCAAAAAATCCGCAATTTTCATCAAAAAATCGCGAAAACCTAGTAAATTTCGCCGGAGGATCGCGAAAAAAACTGCACATTTCGTCAAAAGATCACGAAAAAAACGCAAATTTCGTCTAAAGATCGCAAAAAACGTAAATTTCGTCAAACGATCGCGGAATAAAATCGCGAATTTTGTCGAAAGATCGTGGAAAATAAAGTCGCGAATTTCGTCAATTGATCGGGGAAAAAAGCGCGAATTTCATCAAGAGATCGCATAATAAAATCGTCACTTTCGTCGAATGATCGCGAAAAAAATCAATTCTGTTGAACGATCGGCGAAAAAATTGTGAATTTTAGCAAGAGGTTGCGTAAAATAATTGCAAATTTCTTAAAACAATTTCAAAAATTAATTGCAAATTTTGTCAAACGGGAAATGTTTTAGGCCTATTTTCAGAAAGAATTCTGATCTCAGGCTACACAGTAACGTATTGGAGATGTGAACCAATCTTTGACCTTGGTCTTGTACGACATTGTTTGATAAATTCTCTCTTTTTTTAATGTAATATAACTGTTAATTGTTTTTGTTGGGGTAAGTAAACTGACACTGTGGATAGTTTTATTTTTATAACATTTATTTTTATAACATAAATATTTTAAAAACATTACTTGTAAAACTATTTAAATCTACAAACTACGATAAGTGGCCACTAACTTGACAGTAGTGGCTATTAAACATACACCCTCTACCGGCCACTGGCTACTAAAGCAAATATTGAATTTTAACCTTTACATGTTTGTAATTTATTGTTCTGAGATGGTGTTATATAAGGAAATAATTCACCATATAACTAAAAACATATCTAGTGCCGGATATCCGAATCCGGCAGGAAAAGGAGCTTCGGATATCCGGTATCCGGCAAAATCAATATCCGGTGCATCCCTACTGTTTAAACAATATTTTCTGCTTCCTGACTGGTTTGATTGCCAGATTACAAAATATGCAAGGCAGAATTATATACATAAAAAAAAAAGAGAGAATAAAATATAGACATTTTATTAACCACATAAAACCACTTTAAAGCAGCTATTTATAAAAGTTTTGGTGTTACTACATTTTGGTAAGTGTAATTTAAAAATTAAATTTGATTATTTAGGTTTTCAGTTAAGTCAAAATATTTTATGCATTATAAACATTACTGAAATTGCATTTTTAGCAATGTCTACATGGGATGTTCATTACTGGAAAATGACTAATTAAGCATCCCAGTAATGGACACCTCCTCTTAAAACCTTAAAAAGAAATGAAATTTTATAAACGGCTGTTTGTATATAAATTTCAAAGTTTTCCACTACTACCAAAACAAAAATTTTGCAAGAAAATAAAGAATATAATAAATTTATTAAATGAAGCCAGCTCTTAACATGTTCATTAAGATTTTCACTGAAAAACAGTGGAACTTCGAAACTTTATTTTCTGCTTCCTGATTGGTTTGATTAAGATTGTCGACAATAATGCAAGATTATAAAATATGCAAGGAAGAGTTATGAAAAAAATAATAAAAGCTAAATTTTTATTGGTTATTTTTTTATAAACCTAAAACATTGAAGGGTGTCCATTACTGGCACATCTACCCTAGTTGTTTTTTAGTTTGTGTAAGCTTTTTCGATTTTGAATTTCTCAAGTTGCATAAGGCCTAGAGAGCTACAAATCCCTTTACTTAAGAAGAATTTCAAAGCGTTCAATTTGATATGCAACTTGACTATGTTTGATGATTTTTTTTTTTTTTCAAAACAAAATTTAAGTTAATTTTTGAAAAGTTTTTGTCTGAACCTCTGAACGTTAGAAAGTGTGATTTCAATGCGATCAGGAGTTATAGAGAAAACCTGTTTTAATTACCAGTTAGGGCTACATTGCAATTCCTAACCTTTCTAAAGTAAACAAGAAAAAAAAGGTTGTGGGGTAATCAGTTTATTTTAGGGACTATTATAGATAATGATTTATTAAACTTCATTTAATATTTAAAAACTTACTTTTTAATTTTCAACTAGTAATAGTAAACTCAAGTATATACCGCTTCGGCAAACTCCACGTGAGACGCGTAGAAAATAAAAATGTAAATAAATAGTGTAGATTGGTTGGTTGAATGATGAGATGCACTGAAATGAGAAGGAGTGTGTTCAAGAAGCACGCGCGCTACGCGCGCGAGCTCAGGAGGCAGGAACATGGAGTGGGTCTATATCATGGATGTAGAGTGTTCAGGTAGTGTATAGGTAGACACGTAGGGTATGCAGGAACAGATCATGGATTTGATTAATTAAGGTGCTAATAGAGCAATTCGACATATGGCAACGAGTCACGTGACGTCCACCTTTTTCTACCTTTTTGACGTCATTACCGCTTGTGAGAGGGATGTTTGGTGTTTTTCTTGGCGACTTTCTGGCAACCTCGTATTACGGCAGTTTGTAAACAAAAAGATTAATAACATCAGTATTACAATTTATAATAAATACTATATAATTTAATATATTGAAGAATATTAATAAAATCAGAATTACAGGTTATCGCCGAAACGTTTATTAAATATATGGTGGATGAAAAAGGTTCCATACGCAGATGTAATAAATAAAATATTTTTTTTTACTCAAGATTGTTTATTACGAAGAAAGAGAAAATTTGTAGTTACAAAAAAATCACTATTAATTTGCATACTGCGTACGATTACTTGCATATTTATTAAATGTACCATTTGAAACACCTATTGTATATACTATATTTATTATATCTATACATTTCGTAAATATTAAGTAATGTGAACAAACTGAATCCCTTTCGTAGTAGATATTTTATTTAAAGTATCACACAGCTGAAAAGTGTTTTAAAACTTTTTACCCTTTTGGGATGAGTTCCATATCCTGTGCCGGAAGATTTTTGGCGAAAAAAAATCTCGCCAAAATGCCGTTTTGGCGACATGAAAATTTTTCCAAGATTGCAGAAAAACATCATTTTAAAATCTTTATATTATTTATAAATCAATGATTTTGCACCATTTTTAAAGATAGAAAATGATATAAAAACATGGATTTATAAATTACACAAAGATTTAAAAACTAAGTTTTTGCGCCATCTTGGAAATTTTCTTCCGATACAATTACACAAATTTTAGCAACATTCTAAATAAATGTCCTTTTTGAGATGATTGCTTGTTATTGTCAGGGGGGCTCCGCCCCCCTGAACCCCCCGTTCTTAAAACATTTTCGACAATAAAAAAGAGAAAAAAACTGGCCAGGAACTTTTAATAAATTTCAACAATATTTCAAAAACTATTATTTTTAATGCAGGTAAAATCCCGCTCACAACTGCCAAAAAGAAAAAAAAGTATTAAATCATAGAAAAAATGTATAAAAATAATTTTAAAATGTTTACACACAACAACAACAACAACAAAAAAAACAATCAGTAAGAATTTAATGTTTATAAAATGATCCCAGTTAGGGTCTGAAACAGGATACCAACTATTCATCTGAATAAGCACATGTTTAGATTTATTTAAAATACTGCTAAAATTTGTGCAATTGCATCGGAAGAAATTTTCGAAGTGGCGCAAAAACTTCGTTTTTAAATCTTATGTAATTTATAAATCCATGTTTTTACATCATTTTCTATTTTTAAAAATGGTGTAAAATTATTGATTTATAATTAATATAAAGATTTAAAAATGATGTTTTTCCGCAATCTTGGAAAAATTAACGATATTTTACTTACATCGACCGGCACAGAGAGTAATCCAACATGAAGTGTGGCGTCGGCGTGAATGTGATCGCGGGAGCAAATTCTTATCTAACCGAATAGAGTAATTCGACATACGGCAACGAGTCACGTGACGTCCACCTTTTTCTACCTTTTTCACGTCATCACCGCTAATGGAGAGGGGGATTTGGTGTTTTTCTTGGCGATTTTCTGGCAACCTCGTATTACGGCAGTTTGTAAACAAAAAAATTAATAACATCAGTATTACAATTTATACTACTAAATTTAATATATTGAAGAATATTAATAAAATCAGAATTACAGGTTATCGCCGAAATGTTTATTAAATATATGGTGGATGAAAAAGGTTTCATACACAGCTGTAATAAAAAAAAAATAATTTTTTCACTCAAGATTATTTATTACGAAGAAAGGGAAAATTTGTAGTTGCAAAAAAATCACTATTGATTTGCATACTGTGTACGATTACTTGCATATTTATTAAATGTTCTATTTGAAACACCTATTGTATATACTATAATTATTATACCTATATATTTCGTAAATATTAAGTAATGTGAACAAATTGAATCCCTTTTGTAGTAGATATTTTTTTTAAGTATCACACAGCTGAAAAGTGTTTTAAAACTTTTTACGTATAGTGTGTTTAATTGAATCACTTTTGTAGGTATGTTATTTAAAGTATTACCTAACTGAAAAGAGTTTGAAATCTTTTTACACTTTTTCTATTATGTGTAATGAGTTTTACTTTGAAGTTCATCATTAATTTTTTTTTTTATTATTAATAGAAAACTAATATACTAAAATCTGCCGAGACAGTATCGCAACGAACCAAGAAAATTTTCCGTTTTAAACAGATTTCATTTTTAGTTGCTTGATTTAAAAAAAATCTGGAGACCTAATATTTTGGAATACTAACAACTTTAGTTGTACCCCTTGCCCCCTTCACCAGCATATAGTACTTCATACATTATTTGCAAAAATTAAGCATTTTTTTCTTTAGTAAAAGAAAATAATTAATATAATATTTTAAATATATCTACCCATATACAGTGGCACACACAGGACTTTTTTATGGGGGGGTGCCGAGCATTGGTGGTGAAACAAAATAAAATTAGTGAGGGCAAAATTTCTCTGCTTATGATTACAGTAGGTAATTACAAGGAGATACTAATTATTCATCAAATTACCGTAATTAATTCAGTATTTAATAATAATTTATTTATTTTAATGAAAATGAAAATTATTATATTTAAAATTTAATTAAATTAATAATTTAAAAGTACACAAATTTTTGAATGTGCAGAAGTTAAATAGGGGAGAAGGGGGCTAGTGTGGACAATTTTTATAAATTTCGCAAAACAAGAATTTGCAAGAAAGACAAGAATTATTTATTATTTTTTTTTTTACAAGAATTTGCTATTTTATCTTTGATTTGGTTGATATATTAAATTATTTGGCAATACAGTTATTTTTTTCAAATGAAAATCAAATTTCAAATTATTTTTGCTTAATAGGCGCAAAGACCAACTTAGTGAAAAATATTCCATGCCGGGAATCGAACCCGGGTCATCAGTATAGCGCACTGACGTTCTACCGCTAAACCACATGGAACGATACCCAGCCTGGAACTTCTCACTATTACTTAATACAGTTATTTATTAATAAATTTTTAAAAAAAGTTATTTTTGTCCACACTAGCCCCATGTGGTGGGGCTAGTGTGGACAAGCTAGAATATTGATTTAGACAATGTAATACGACTCTTATAAGTGTTTGCAAAACCATAATAAAATAAATTTGAACCTAAACAACATAGTAAATATATTAATCGTAATAAAATATAACTTAATTAATGTTATACCTAATATTTTTTTATTATTACTGAGGACTGCAGTTAGGTATGTTATGAATCTATTTTAAAGACAAAATTAAATACATTACAAAACACTGGTCAAAATAAAGTACACAAATAAAAAGGTATGGACGTATTTACCTATCTTAAAATCTTAAGTTTATTTACAAGGTTAAAGTAATTGTCAAAGCAACTAAATGTTTTTCATTAGTGTTTACACAGCCAGGAAACTACATAATAAACATTACGGCTTTTTGAATAATGTCTGGCTGTGAGAGTTTTCCCAATGATGTTTATTTGTGAAACATCATTTTCAATATAAATAAAACGGTTTTTCTTAAAGCTAATACTCTTGAGGAACTGTTTCGTACTCGACAACAGAAACAGACTTTGAATAACTGCTACATATTTATAAAATGTGCTGTGGCTTGACTTCTTGCAAATTAAAGAAACTTGAGCCAATAAAAAATCTCCTGGCTTGATTGTTGTTTCACTCATTTCTACTTCTTCAATTTCTAATTTATCAACTTCCATGTCAAAAAGGCTGTTTCCACTGTCTTCTCGTGTGCTTACCAGATCTTGTGTAGTACCTGGGCATTCACAGCCGATAGTATAGCTCCAAAAAAAAAAAAAAAATAATAATAATAATCATCTCCAAATGCTAATCAATTTAAAGGGATAATGCCAGGTTTTTACAAATCTTGATATGATATTACTTAGTGTAAATAATTTATGATATGCTTTCGCTGTTAAGGAAGGAATATCAGACTGATACTGTTTTGTCGGCATAATTTAACATCCAGTCATTAAATGCAACTTTACACATTCCTTTGAATGCACCATAAATAGCAACATCTAGGGGTTGAAGTTTATTTGAACAATGTGATGGGAAAGACAGTAACACAGTGTAATTTTCCTTCACATATGTGTAATTGCTACAAGAGAAATGTTGAATTATGATTATCAAAAAGCAAAGAAAACAGGGTGGTCAATATCAGATTTTGTGTGTTCTTGTATATGGTGTAAAACAGCTGGAAATAGTTCTTTCACCATCCATCCGCTTTTTGAAGGCAAATCTAGACTTCCAGTTAGAGCACCAACAAGAAAATAATCCTTATAATTTACTCTAGGAAAAATATACTACCTACCTATGTCATTATAATGGACTAGCATTAGTAATTTAAATAAAAAATGTATATCAAACTAAATTCTACTATGTGTGTGTTCTACATTAAAATTCAGTTATTACTTCACAAATGAATCTAATTTAGTATCGAAATAACATAAAATGTTACATATTTATATACCTAATTAATGTTTTTATAACTGAAAGCTGAATGGGGCTAGTGTGGACATGTCCACACTAGCCCCATGGCGCCATTTATTTTTTTAGGACTAACACTGATAAATATAAACAATACAGAGCAAAAGTGAATATCAAAAAGTATACTGATTAGATTAATTTATAATATAATATCCCCTTTCATTTGAAATAATGAATATAAATAGTCTAACTTAGTAATTAAAAAACAAATCATGAATTTACTTTTTCACCATAAAAATCTTTTTTTATAAATTGCAAATGAACTATGAAATGTATTCTTGTGTAATTACACATGGAAGTGTATATCAGTGTTGTCAATCGGCAAAAATTTACAGAGCAACTTTAACTAAGAAATAACAGAATTATTCAAGTTGTCCACACTAGCCCCCTTCTCCCCTACTTAAAGAGCCCTTAAACAAACATTTATAGAATTTCCTATTTATATTTATCTGACCGTGAGACATATTGTAGTTTAAAGGAAAATATCCAAAATAGCCTTGACAAAAGGAATTATTGGATGCAAATTTTTGGGCTAGTTCTTTTAAACTTTATTTGTCAGTCAGAATTTTTGGGAATTAATAAACTAATAGAGAATTTAATCTGTTTTGGGCATCAGTCAATTTTTGAAAGGCATTGCCTCTAGTCTTGGAAAGGGCAGCTGCCCCTACTGCTACCGTGGCTGAGCCGACTATGGAGGCGAGTTGAATTGAACAGATAAAAAAATTCAGTAAATTCAATTAAAAACTTTGTTACACAATAAAATCTTTTTCTTTTTACAAATTACTTCAGTTGAAGTTACATTAATCTCTTTATGTATACATCATAAAACAGCCCATTTTTAATCTTTATTCTGCCATAGTGGATCTTAAGTAAATTTTTAAAATGCGTAAGGTTGAAAATGACCTTTCGCTGACACAGGTTGTAACGGGAAGCGTTGCAAATATTTTTAATAATTTATAGATGTTCAGGTACAACATTTTCTCACATTTCGAAACTGCTTCAATGGCATTCTTGCATCGAGTTATGAAAGTGATTTTTAAAATTTTCTGCATCACAACTTGAATTCGGCGTTCAAAATTTTTGAATTGGTAGAAAGCAAGTCATGTGCATAAAATTCACACAATTAAAGAAAATCTTTCATTTCATTTGCTGTTGGAGCATCTTTTCAATTAGGTAGAAGAATTAAAAAACTTTCAAAATGTTGTGGTGCCAAGTGAAATGTTCATTAAGTTGAGTCAACATTTGATCAACGAATGGAATAAAAATATTTCTTCTGAAATACTCTTTTATAGAATCAGCTGGAACATTGGATCTTTGTTTTTGTTTTGATGCAGTTCTTGGCAGTTTAAGGTCAATATGAAAGTTACTGTCTTTCAAACAAGCTTCATCAAAAATTTCCTTGAAAGGGCTTTACGAATAGAATTTAAGTGAGCCACAACATTGTCAACGAAATTTAAGGCAATTAAAAGGTCACTGTCACATTTTTGCAATAATTTAGACAATGGTAATAGCCCGGGAGGCAGATGAACAGACCATCGCCTTATCCAGTTGATGGCTGAAATTCCAGAATTAGACAGAACTCGATTCGCATATTAAAATGCAACTGGTCTGCCTGCAATTTCCTGCAACCAAAGGTATGAAAACATAGAGGACTGAGAGCAAGAAAACACAATGGTAAACCTACCAGTAAGCCACTACGATCAGGTTTGCAGGTGTTTACCACCAAGATATGAGTTGACAAACTCATTGCATTTTAATATGCAAATCGAGTTTTAACTATTCCTGGAATTTCATCCATCAACTCGATGAGGTGATGGTTTGTGCAGCCGCCTTCCAGTCCATAAAGTGTATGTAAATATATTCTGTAAGGTAAATAAAGTAATTATGAAACCTAATAACGAATTTTTCAAAAGTTTTGCCTTAGAAGCAGGGCTGCGGAGTCAGGCCCATTTTTGAGCGAAAGAGTCGGAGACGGATCTGTTAAAATTCCCAGAGTCGGAGTCGGCCCATTTTTGAATGAAAGAGTCGGAGTCAGATCTGTTAAAATTCCTGGAGTCAGACTATGCACTTTATGAAGTGCAAAAAATTATACATTCAGTACAATATGGGGTGTAAAAAATAATTATAAAACTAGTTATAGTACGAACGCACCTCATTTGCCACGTTTAACGAGCAATTTCTAACTTGTTTATTATATATTTGAGAAAAATAAACTTTTGTAACAGAAAATCCAGCAAAGAAAATCCCCCTCTTTCTGAAGTTTACTTTTCTTGTGAGTTTGTTTTGTTTACAAATTACCCACATTTTAAATCCTTACAATTTTTTCGTATAGTGTGAAGTTGCTTTTATGGAAAATAATTTTGTGAAGAGTTTCTTTTTTTTTTATTTAGGAGAATTTTGTGAAGGAGTCTCAATGTTTGCCTTGAGCAATCCCCTGATTTTGTCAGTAGATCACAAAAAGGGTACTTCAATGTTAGTTGGGTGTAAATCTTGCAATATTTTTTTCCTTTCAACAATAGAAGCTTTTAGTTTTCATTTGTGTGACTTAGAAACAACGCCTTGGTGCTGAAATACATATTTTGTTTTGTTGTATTTAATTTATTCTTTTTTTTTTAATGAAATGAATGAAAATTTTATATTTCAAAAGAAATTAATAATTCCTGTAGGAATGATATTTAACGATTTATCTGATGTGCCCGGCTGACATAAAGTGTCCAAAAGTGTTGTGAATTTAAACAACAGGATCAAATGGCATAACAAGGATTACACTATTCAATATCTCCCCATCCATAACATGCAAATAAAACACATTCTGTTCTCTCTCATTGATGACACATTCATCTCTCAGGTAGTTTAAAAATTAAAATATGAAAAAAATTGTAGAGTTGTTACTGGACAAGTATAAAAGTAAAAATAGGATACTTGCGTTTTATCTGGGCCAGGTAAAGAGATTGTCAAAAATGGTTGTCAATTGCCAGTTTTGTTTATCATTGTCAATTGTCCCTGTTGCTCAAAATGGTTACTTAATACAAAACATCATTAAAAAGAATAAATAATATAAAAGCAAACTGAAATAATACAAAACAGCAATATAGTATACATCTATTAAATACATAACATCAAAATGACGGCTTTTAGCAATAAATGATATTAACGATGGTAGTTTTATTTCCAGTGATTTATTATGCTCACCAGAATGATTACAATATATTATGTCTATATATATATATATAGTATGCTATATCATATTATATAGTTATATGTATATAAATATTTCTGCCATCGCCTTTAATATGACAACTGTATAATATGCACTTAAAATGAAAAAAAAAGTATATAATAATAATAAGGGGTTACTGTAATATTTTTGGCACAGTGAGTATGACCTAGGCCGAATAATACACAAGTATCAAAAATATTTTTTTTTTCTTTAACCACCACCCATAAAGCATTCAATATTTATAAAAATCATGTCTAATTTCAGGACTGCAAATCATGTTGGTCCAAAAAACTTGTTACAATACATGAATTTGGAATGACTCTAATTATTGAAAATCGACCGAATTTATTAAAAAAATTACAATTGATCTATAATTTTTTTTTCAGATATGACAACAGGAAAGGGGGGGGAAAAAGCATTTTTAAAACTATGTATTCAGAATCTTTAAATTGTTTTCTTAACTTATAATTTACTTAATATTAAGCTATTAATTGATAAAAGCAGATTTTAAAAAATACATATTATTCTTTATTTTTATTTTATTTTCTACCATTAAGAGTTTTAAAATATTTTGTTGCTACTATTTCACAGCCAGTTGGCATATTTTATTGGTGTGTTGTTTGGAGCATAATTAACTCTGTTGTAACTTGTAACCAACCATAAAGAATGTTTGGTGATTTATCACCTGTGGCTAACTCAAAAATGCCTTAAAATTCATTTATTATATTATAATAAAGTTCCTTAAAATATTATTGTCGTCAGAAGCACACTTGTGTACATATTTTTTATGATTCTGGACTATCAAGAACTGAGTAAAAAATCTATTATAAAATTGTAGCTTGACATATTTACAAGTTAAATAAAATAGTGTAAAAGAAACACAAATTCACAGTTTAATGATACTACAGCTCACAGTTCTTAAAAAAATACAAATGAATTCTACTAAAGTAAACAATGGATTTAACAAGAAAAAGATATTGAATTGGGTTCGGCAGTGACCCGGAGCCGAACAATTTTTGATGATCCAGCTCCGCACCTAGATAAAATACTGTGGCTCCGGCAACTGCTCCGACTTCGCGCTTTTGAGTTACAGATTTTAATTTACACAGATCATTTTTGGCTCACAAATTCTTTCTTCCTTCTTTACCTTCATTAAAGATCTGACAAAATGCATTTTTCTTCTCATCAAACTTGAAATGCTTGTTCAGAAAATATGACATCTTTTAGCTTTTACTTTTAAACTAGAAAGTTTGGTGGAATTTTAAATGCAATTTCTGGAAGAATATAGTCTTGTTTTAAAAAAATTCAGTTCTTATACTTAAAAATATGCAAACAAGACTTTGCACTCCATTTCTTTTTAAATTATTAAGAGTTGCAAAATTTAATTTCATTCCTCTTAGTTTTTTAAAGTCATCAGTATGATTAATAGGTTAAGGCTCCCATCCTTTCATGCAAAGACACTCACAAGCTAATGTTAAATCTATGGGAAGATTCTTTTAAAAATATTTACATTTCAATATGTATATTTTTTTGTCATTGGATAGCTGTAAATTTCTACATTCGATGTTTATTTTTTCAATTTTGCTTGCAGTTTTTTTTTTAAGAGGATATTTTTACTTTTAGAACAGGTTCCGAAAGTGAAAGAAAATTAATTAAAAAATCTGCAACCAAAAGTAAAAAATGGTGAATGCATGATATATTAATATATTGTACAGCCATTTATACATGTCTGCAAATTTTGTGCCAACATTTGCATTCAGCGCAAAGTGGTGTTCATCTAAAGGAAAAGAGCAGAATACTTCTGTCAATGCCACATGCTTTTATAATTTATTTTCACCTCCACATTATTTATAAATATTCTGTTCTATTAGAGTATTCTAATAAAAAGATGCTTTAATTTTTTTTTTTTTTTTTATGCTTGCTTATATTAGCATGTTTCCTCAAACAATAATCGCTTCTTTTCGGTTACCCGGGCGCCAGTGTTATATATGCATATATATATATGTGTGTGTGTATATATATAACACATGCATATATGTATATAAGTATGTATGTATATATATTAGCATGTTTCCTTAAACAATAATCAGTACTTTTCGGTTAGCTGGGTGCCAGTGTTATATATGCATATATATATTTAAGTATTGCGCGGCAGCGCAATACTTATTTATTTCCAGTGTCACTTCTCAATGTTAATTTAACATGGAAAAGCCTATGGAGATGATAACTTTTTCATTTTTTCTTCCCACCTTTTTGTCCTTGATGCCACTCATTTTTTATTCTTTACTAATTCTAATGATATTATAAATTTAAAGTGTAAAAACGTTTGCCTGATGTCAAGTTAAAAACAAATGGTGAAATGCCTTTGCATATGAATGAATTATAACCCAGAGAGAAACATGGGCTTATTTGTTTTTACATTATTCAAATATTTTTCTTAATAATTCCAATTTTCGCTTTTTTCATTGAAAATCAACGGACATTTTTCATAGAAAATGTAACATTTTTACTTCATTGTTGCAAAAATTTCAAAAACCGTAATAATTATTTATTTCTTTTTAGTTGAAATATTTTCACGTGAAATATTAAATGAGCTAGGGTTTTTTTTTTTTTTTCAAAAATTAAAAAGGTGAATATGGCATCATAATGGAAATAAAAAGGATATTTTCAGAATAAGTTTTTTCTTTGGTCAAGTTTATATTTTAGTAAAAAGTTTCTAGTGAATAGCTATTTTTACGCAGGTAGCGTACTTAGTAAGGATATTTTCATAATAAGTTTTTGCTTTGGTCAAGTTTATATTTTAGTAAAAAGTTTCTAATGGATAGCTATTTTTACGCAGGTAGCGAACTTAGTGGGGAATTACATAACTTAAATTTTAAAATGTATTTTTTTTTTCCGAGATGACAACTGTTTATATACCAAGTTAAACTTAGGTAATAATTTTCTGATGTGTTTACATCATCCTTTGGGAGAGAATAAGGTCTAAATATTTAAGTAAAACTTTTATTTTTTACTGTATCACAACTATAATATTGTTAAATATTAGCAGTAAGGATTCAACATAATTTACATTTACATTCATAGCGTTTCTGAGTGGGAAATAGGGTATCTAAATTTAAGTAAAGTTAATTTTTTATGTTTTGATTATAGACTTTTTACGTTCAGATTAGAAGTTTTTGTCCAAACTACCGCAACCGGCATTACTACAGTGGTGAAACATTTTGAATTACACATTGGTAAACTGCATCCCACATAGTGATGCAATACCGCATACATCAAAGCAGGGTTGGGTTTTTGACTTGACAAGCGTCAAAAACAGGTTTAAACTGTTATAAACTGGTTTAAACCGTCGAAAACTGCCAAATACATGTAACACACTAAAACATTTTAACAACAATAGGTGAACATTAAATAAGTCAATGATTTATGTGATCTTTTATCTAAATTTATTGTAATTTAATAATTTAAAAAAACTAAATTATTAATTGCAATAAAATATTTTTATTTTTTGGAATTTTCAATCAGAATAAGATCATTTTGTACAATTAAATAATCCGGATCAATTTTACCCTGCAGCATGCTGCAGCACACAACGTGTTTAGCACATTTATTTGCACCCAAATGATTTCTGAGTTTAGAGTGTATGAAGCGTTAGAAAATAGTCTGTCTCTTAATTGATGCTGAGCTAGTAGGACTTGATAGCAAAAGCATTGCTAGATGAGCATTTGAAACAGGCTCAAAAAGCTATTGGCTGAATCCATATCAACTCAGGCAGGGGGGTTACCTTCATAGTCTCAGAAGTTTTTGAATTGAACATATGTTAAAATTAAAGAAAAAGTAAGATACTTGTATATTTTCCTTTTGCCCAAAAAAATTCCTGGCCCGAGATACAGGCCGCCAAAGATGACATCCCCGGCATCCTTTCTCATTCGCGATTTTCAATAAAAATTTTAAAGTGCTCTATCTCTAGAACGATGCAAGATATTTTGTTGCGGTTTATTTTATTTTAAAGATAATATTCTTCTGTTTAAAATGATATACCCAATTTTGAAAATGTATTCAACTTTTCTTGTGGCAATCTTTTGAAAAAAAAATTTTTTTTCAAAAAAAATTTTTTTTTTGAAAATGCCAATCCTAAAAATTTTGATTTTTTTGCTGTTGATGAATACCATTGGGAACTATCTTCACTGTAAAGGAGAACTTCCACTTTTGAATTTAACAAATTTTAGAAACATTTAAAAAATTCAGAGAATTTTACAGGAATTATATACATACAGTTCCAGTAAAAGTCACTGAATTTTTGCTTATTTGTATCATATTTGTAAGGATAAGCCTACTATATATCCTAAATAAGTTAGAAATTGCAATATCAAATGTGGCAAATGAGGTGCGTGCATAGTATTAACTAGTTTTATAAATATTCAGATCTTGGTGCAATAAGTGTTACACTCTTGGGCAAAAAGGCATGAATACAAAATTTACTATAATACCATATATTAAATTCAGTAGTACGGAAGTAATATGAATCTATCTTAAAAGGACTTAATCGCCATGGCAACCTAGAATCATTGCCTATCATGGTATATCATTGAATCAATTATGTATTATAGGATTTTTAAATAGAATGAAGAAAACTTTTATTAATGTCTTTTATGTTTTAATTTGATTTTCATAGTATTTGAAGTGATACATACTTTATTTTCAATACCGAACATAGTAAAACAATCTCAATAACATATATCAATTACACAGCAATACAACTTATATTAATACAAGTTTGAGTTCAGACAGATGGGCAGACAAATCAAATCCATAAAGACTTTCAACTATGTCGGAAATTGTTAAAAACACATAAATAGGTCGGAATTTGACTTTTAGAAATTTATGTCAATAGACGGAAGCATACTTGAATACTTTCATACAACCCTATATTTTACCTACTATCTTTATATACATGCCACATTTAGCTAATATTTAATTAAGATTAAAACATCCTTAAAATCAGTGAAATCACACTTCCAGAGATTATCATCCATAGACGGCCATGTATCTAATTCTTTGCGTGGACCTGTATATCATTTTATCTATATTCTCCAAACATATCTTAGTATACTAAATGTAGTTCAGCGTAAAAATGCATAACTCATTTAAAAATCACCTTTAAGCTACTTTCATTCATACTCAGTAAACCCTTAAGATTTCTTTTGTGTAGCCCTGTATATGATCTACAGCATTTATGCGCACAACGTAATATGGAAAAATTTATTTAAACTTAAAAACTCAAACACAACTAAAAATGCACTTCCAGCAATACCCTTACGATTTCTTTTGTGTAGCCCTGTATATGATCTACAGCCTTTATACACACAACGTAATATGGAAATATTTAATTAAACTTAAAAACTCATATCGCAACTAAAAATGCACCTCTAGCAATCATCGCTAATGTACAGTATTTACAATAAGGTAAAGTATCCGAAATCTTTCGTGTGCCCCTGTAAACACTATGCACTTTCTATGACACAGGAAGTAATTTTTTGTAAACCTCTGAAATAAAGTATGTATCACTTTAAATGCTATGAAAATCAAATTAAAACATAAAAGACATTAATAAAAGTTTTCTTCATTCTATTTAAAAATCCTATAATACATAATTGATTCTAGGTTGCCATGGCGATTAAGTCCTTTTAAGATAGATTCATATTACTTCCGTATTACTGAATTTAATATATGGTATTATAGTAAATTTTGTATTCATGCCTTTTTACCCAAGAGTGTAACACTTATTGCACCAAGATCTGAATATTTATAAAACTAGTTAATACTATGCACGCACCTCATTTGCCACATTTGATATTGCAATTTCTAACTTGTTTAGGATATATAGTAGGCTTATCCTTACAAATATGATACAAATAAGCAAAAATTCAGTGACTTTTACTGGAACTGTATGTATACAGTTCCTGTAAAATTCTCTGAATTTTTTAAATGTTTCTAAAATTTGTTAAACTCAAAAGTGGAAGTTCTCCTTTACAGTGAAGATAGTTCCCAATGGTATTGATCAACAGCAAAAAAATCAAAATTTTTAGGATTGGCATTTTCGAAAAAAAAAATTATTTTGAAAAAAAATTTATTTTTTCAAAAGGTTGCCACAAGAAAAGTTGAATACATTTTTCAAAATTGGGTATATCATTTTAAACAGAAGAATATTATCTTTAAAATAAAAAAAAACGCAACAAAATATCTTGCACCGTTC
Organism: Maratus speciosus; assembly: GCA_963932465.1. NCBI lineage: Eukaryota > Metazoa > Arthropoda > Arachnida > Araneae > Salticidae > Maratus > Maratus speciosus. Next base: position 408,631,253 of record OZ010800.1, read on the forward strand.
TAGAGATAGAGCACTTTAAAATTTTTATCGAAAATGGCGAATTCGAAATGGTGCCCAGGATGTCATCTTTGGCGGCCTGTATCTCGGGCTAGGAATTTTTTTGGGCAAAACCAAAATATACAAGTATCTTATTTTTTATTGAATTTTAACATATGTTCAATTCAAAAACTTCTGAGACTATGAAGGTAAGATTTTTTCTTTGGCTGCCTGAATTGACATGGATTATACCTATTGCATTTAATGATACCTTTCCACCAAGAAATGGGGTCCTCCCTATTAGCACTGAAATAAGTTTCGTACACAATCAGTATGGATAAGCATCCATAAATTCTCTCTGTAGCTCAAGCGCGAGCTGAATCAATTGATACATCAGTCAACCATTGCCCCTGATGGTTGGGATACAAAATATAAGCCAAACAATGGTATTGTTTCTATTATGCACTTTTTCAATATGGCGCTTAAGGGAATTTTCCTTTAGAAGACCGAGCCAATTTTGTTCTGTTTTAAAATCAAAAACATATTTTTATATATTTAAAGAAAGCATGTTTTAAAAAGATTCTGACTTTAAGCTTTTATTTTTAATTACTTCTCTTATTTTGTAAATGTTTAAGATTAATAATCCAATTTCAATTTTGAATAGAAGGGTTATTGCTTAGACTAGAATAACATTGATGCACATTATTTTGTTATATATACAAAAAAATCTGCACTTTTCTAAGGCTTTTTCTTATATAAAAAAAAGTAGCTAATGCTTTAAGCTCTCAAAAGTAAGAGAAATTAAAACGATTTTAAGTAAGAGATAAAATGTACAGATCAGGTGAGCTTAATGTCTACTTTTTTAGAAAAACACAATTTTGCAAAAAAAATAAATAAAAATTTTAGCCTGTTAAAAAGTTGCACTTAGCAATAATACTTTACTATGTACTAATTATTGGTATACACGTATACAGTAATAGTGAATTTAAAATATTACATGTAATGTTGTCATGTGTGACATTTAATGTGAATTTTTACAAATCAATTTAGCATTTGAGGCATGACGGTTTAAACCATGGTTTAAACCCAACATAAACTGACACATGTCAAAAACCTGCCAACCCTGCATCAAAGCCTGATGATGATACTCTCTATTAATTTTGAAATGCGTTCGTCTGAGTGCAGTAGTTATTAAAAAACTTGACATATTAAACAAAAACATAATTTGAAGAACAAATTAAAAAAACAAAATTTATTTCCTACATTGTTTAAGCCCGAGAAGGAACAGATATTAAGTTATTTCATTCAATTAGTTCTACATTTAATGTTAAATTTTTGTAACAAATTAGTTAAGCCAATTGAAGATTAAAAAATAAAAATAAAATTCATACAATATGATATTTAAAACACCCTAAAAATAGATTCTGTTCAAATGAAATCGAAATAAGTCTTAGACTTTTTTTAAGTTTTGTATTTTGCATGCATCTTATCATTTTTTGCACAATTGCCATAAACATAATTCAAAAACTGCAATACAAATATTTTCAATTAAAAATGGAAAAAGTCTAAGATTTATTTCGATTTCATTTGAACGGAATCTATTTTTTGGGGTGTTTTAAGTATCATATTGTATGAATTTTATTTTTATTTTTTAATCTTCAATTGGCTTAACTAATTTGTTACAAAAATTTAACATTAAATGTAGAACTAATTGAATGAAATAACTTAATATCTGTTCCTTCTCGCTTCTCGGGCTTAAACAATGTAGGAAATAAATTTTGTTTTTTTAATTTGTTCTTCAAATTATGTTTTTGTTTAATATATATATATGTGTGTGTGTATATATACAACACATGCATATATATGTATATAAGTATGTATATATAACACTGGCACCACGGCTAACCAAAAAATACCCAATAATCTAATTTTATACTAAAGTCTTTTAATCTAAGTGATTGTTTTAATTTAAATTTATGCAATTGATAATTACGAAATCCCTTAAAAATTAATGTCTTAAATCAAATTTACTCGTACATCAGCAGTACATAATAGAACATAATTTTATTTTATTTTTAAGTAATAAATTAAATGACTTACTTTTCATAAACATAGGCAATAAAGCAAAATAAAATCCTCATCAAAACATAAAAGAAGTGTAGCCTCCATGCTGCATACAAACAGTGATTTAGCCTGCAAGTTAGCATCCAAAAGACTAAAAGATTATTTCTAACCTAATAGTCTCCCAGGCGCATCCCAACGGGCCACCTCAGAAGTAAGGAACCAACAAGCTGCAACTCTACTAGAAATAAGTTGACTTTGCTGCTCTCTGCACCGATCGTCAACATGTTAGTGACAATAACTGATGCTGCTGATGAACAGATCATACTGCGTAACACCTATTCACACCATCCTTGTTTCATTTCTAGCAGCTAAAGCAACTAGCAAATTAAAAGAGAGAAAATAATGTAATACATGCATACATATAATATTTAAAAAATGAAAGGCAAAATGGTACTTTTCAGTTAGTCGGGCACCAGTGTTTTATATACATATATATACATGTATGTGTATATATATACACATATATATGCATTTATACATATATATGTATGTATATAAAACACTGGCGCCCGGCTAACCGAAAAGTACCAGCAAAATATAATAAAACATAAATATTTGATTCAAACAGTAAATGTTGATTTTTTATTAAAGTACTACTCAAAATCAGATATGGGAAACTGAAAATAGCTGACTATATATGTATTTGTTAAAATAGTATCATTTGTAACATTAACGAAAACCACATAAAAGAATTTTATCCCTAAGCAATGATTTAGTACACATTTTTTTTTACATAATTTTGTACACAAGACCATTTCGCATCTCAGCTCTCCGCGCTTTCTCGGAACAAAATCCTAGATACCCTACTGACATTTTTGTGTATTAGAATTCCAAAGGATGGAGAGGATTGCGACCCCTCTCTTAATCTCTGAGAAAAGTATGAAGTTTTTTAAAAAGCACTGAGAGATGATAAAAATATAAAAAGCTGTTAATGATTGTGATTAAACTGATTATTGCAATTTCATCCACATCATTTTTAACCTTTTATTCCCTAACACTGCTTACCATATCCACTGAAAACATTCAGTTTTGTAAGTTATTGATATTTAACAACAATAAAAGAGTTCAACTCAGGCATGTAACTTATATTATTTACTGGTTGTGGGGGTTAGCTTTCAGTTACAATGACTTTCTTTTAAATAAAAGTACATGAATACATATTTTCACAGATGTGCTTTTGATATCTGTAAAATTCGGTAAGTCTTTTATTTTCAAAGAACTAACTTTTTTTGAAAAAATTATGCACTTTTCATTCCTGCTCCACACTAAAAAAAATATTGAGTATGTCATTGATCAGAAGATATATCCTACCCGTAATATATGTTAATATTACTCTACATATGACTACAAGTTGTTTAATCATACTATTAAATTCGTAAAATTACACTGGGCAAAAGCAGTAGAAGTAACAGGATCATATCTAACACCAAAAAATTTTTAACATTGACGTAACCAAAAAAAATTATACGAGATACCAAATAAAAACTAATCTGAAAGAAAATGAAACAGAAAAAAATATACAAAACACTTCCTTAGTATATGTTTCTCCGTTTACATTTATTTTTCTATACGCTAGACGATAACAACAATACACGTTTTGCAAAACATGGCACTTCGGCATTTTCTTTAAAAAAAAGTTGTACAGAAGCACTTGACAATCGCATAATGTGCGAAAAAGAAGCCAATATGGTAAACATGAATTCACTCAAAAGATGCCAAGAATATGTGCAGTCGAGTGCGCAGATGGCGGATTTGTGTTCTACCTTTTTTACGTCATATCAAAATGCCCTATTCAAAATTTGCTGACTAACAGTTCCCGTGATACTAGTAAACCAATAAGCTTCAAGAACTCGCGTCATCCAGTTGGAAGGTTTTGAAAAGGCATTTCCGAAATAAAGCAACCCTAAAGCCGTTCGAACGATCCCATAGACTTCGAAATCCGACGAACAAACATAAACCAGATCGAAACATTTATCGCCAAACAAAGCGCGCCAAAAAAATCGCCAAATCTTCCGGCACAGGATATGGGACTATTCCCACCCTTTTTTATGTGTAGTGTGTTTAATTGAATCCCTTTTGTGTGTAATGCGTTTTACTTTGAAGTTCATCATTAATTTTTTATTTATTAATAGAAAACAAATATACTAAAATCTGCCGAGACAGTATCGCAAGGAACCAAGAAAAAGTTCCGTTTTAAACAGATTTCATTTGTAGCTGCTTGATTAAAAAAAAAAAAAAAAAAACTGGAGATCTAATATTTTGGAATACTAACAACTTTAGTTGTACCCCCCCCCCCTTCACCAGCATATAGTATTTCATACATTTTCAAAAATTAAGCATTTTTTTCTTTAGTAAAAGAAAATAATTAATATAATGTTTTAAATACATCTATCCATATACAATGGCGCACCCAGGATTTTTTTTATGGAGGATGCCGAGCATTGGTGGCGAAACAAAATAAAATTAGTGAGTGCAAAATTTCTCTGCTTATGATTACAGTAGGTAATTTACAAGGAGACACTAATTAATCATCAAATTACTGTAATTAATTCAGTATTTAATAATAATTTATTTATTTTAATGAAAATTATATTTAAAATTTAATTAAATTAATAATTTAAAAGTACATTAATTTTTGAATGTGTAGAAGTTAAATACTTAAAAAGAGCCCCTAAACACACATTTATAGAATTTCCGGTACTTTTCGGTTCGCTGAGTACCAGTGTTATATATACATATATATATACATACATATTAGAGATGCAACGAATATTCGGCCGAAGCCGAATATTCAGCCTGTCTGCCGAATATTCGGCTTCGGCCGAATATCAAGTCCATTATTCGGCCTTGCCCGAATAATACACTGTAATAAATGTTTTTATATTTACACAGTATAACTTTTTAATTTGACAATTTATATTCATCATATATAATGAAAATTTTATTTGAAATTAACTAACACCTTTTTTTCCATTAACTTTCATACTCCGAATGGGTTTTATCTACCCATTTTTATATAAGAGGCTAATTTAGGAATCATGTTAAAAAAAAATTATGCTGTATCAGTAAGTACAAAAAGTATCTGTAATAAGCTAACATAATCTGTTAAATTTAAAATTAATCTATTCAAAATTGTTTTAATACAGCTGTAACAAGCTATTTTTTTTTATCATAATGTGAAGTTTAACATTTAACCCTTGTTACATAAAAAAATATTTCTTTCAATAACATTTTGAATTATACCTATAAAGAACATAAATATATGATTGATTAGATATAGATGTATTATATGTATAAGATATTTAAGTCGTATATTTTGCAACAGTTAAGGGTTTTTTTTTTTTGTTGTTTTTTTTTAAGTAAAATACACTTAAAAGTGAAATATAATTTAAGTGATTTTTTTTAAGCCTGTTACTATTTCTTATTAAATAATGAAAGAAATGTAAATACTAAATTCTTTTAATCAGTATGCATTTACGTTTTAGATATTTTTTTCAAGAATAGCATTGTAATGCCTTAAAAAACAGTTAAAATGTTTTCAATAAACGTAGATTGTGATGCAGAAATAATAATAATCAGCATTCTCAGATGATAGTCTTTCTTTTTTTTTTTTCTTTTTTTTTCCCGTAAATGTTACCTGCTTCTGAAAATAACCTCTCACTATATATGGTACTTCCTGGTGCAGAAAGGTACTTTTTCGCTAATTGTGAAACGTTTAGAAAGTCTTCTGAATTTTTTGCCCACCACCCCAAAAGACGCTGTTGTCTTTCTAGTAGTGGTTGGGAAAGAAAATTACTAATTTCTTTTACTCTTCACATTGAGGCGCACTTTCTAAAGAAGCTTCACTGCTGACAGCAAAAAAAAAAAAAAAAATAATAATAATAATAATAATTATAAAGATAAAGATAAATAAAAATTTTGTCAATTGTGAGCTTTATAAAGTCTACAGTGATATCTTTCCACCATTTTAGAGGATATTCCTTTCACCCTTTCTATCAGTGGTTTTTCTTAAGATATTAAGATTTCTTATTTTATTTCATCTGAAAGCTGAAACTTATGTTTCCTAGTACTTTTAAAATTTTGTCATTATTTTAAAATGTAACAACAACACCATATAATATCTATTAAAATGTAACTAGACAGTACCTGATAAGAAACTTTTGCTAAGAATTTTTTTTTTTTTTTTTTGGGGGGGGGGGGGGGGGAGAGGTCTGAATTATATTATTGAGGCAATTTTTAGGCTGAACATGGCCGAATATTTTTTCAGAGTAAAATAATGCTTTAAAGAATTAAAAATTTGTACATAAATAATTTTTTAAAAGAAAACAATACATTTTAAATGTGAAATATACAAGAATTGTGGATATAGTGCATACCATATTTTTTTTTAGGCAAAAATAAGTTCATTATTCGGCTGCAACTTGGCCGAATATTCGGTTATTCGGCCAAACCACTATTCGTTGCATCACTAATACATATATGTGTATATATACAATATATGTATATTTACATACATATATGTGTATATAAATATGTATATATGATACTGGCACTCGGCTAAACGAAAAGTATCGAATTTCCTATTTATATTTATCTGACCGTGAGATATATTGTAGTTTTAAGGGAAATATCCAAAACAGCCTTCACGAAATGAATTATTGGATGCAACTTTTTGGGCTAGTTCATTTAAACTTTATATTTGTCAGTCAGAATTTTTGGGAATTAATAAACTATTAGAGAATTTAATCTGTTTCAGGCATCAGTCAATTCTTGAAAGGCATTGCCTTTAGTCTTGGAAAGGGCAGCTGCCCCTACTGCTACCGTGGCTCAGCCGACTATGGAGACAAGTTGAATTGAACAGATAAAAAAATTCAGTAAATTCATTAAAAACATTGTTACACAATAAAATCTATTTTTCATTTTACAAATTACTTCAGTTTCAGTTACATTAATCTCTTTATGTATATATCATAAAGCAGCCCATTTGATCTTTATTCTGTCATAGTGGATCTTAAGTAAATTTTTAAAATGTGTAAGGTTGAAAATGACTTTCACTGACACAGGTTGTAACGGGAAGTGTTACACAGGGGTGCAGAATACCGTATTTACTCGTGTATACCGCGCATGCGTGCATAACGCGCACCACGTACTTTACAAGTAAAGATGGCGATTTTTTTTATCTCGTATATAACGTGCACCATGAAAGATTGAATTAAAGATTGTGCGGAAACGTCAGCTAGGTGTTTTGCGTCCGCCATCAATGCTGGTCCTGGACAGCTTCCGTGGACACACGACACCTGGAGTAAAAGCGAAAATTCGTCGCTGAAGTGATTTGGTTGTGATACTAGCTGGGGTGACGAAAGTGCAGCCGCTCTTAGATGTTGTCATCGACCACAAATTTAAGGTTGCATTTCAGCATGCCTACAATCGGTGGATGACAACAGCAGATCACAACTTCACTCCAAGTAAAATAATGAAGCGTCTTTCTCAACTGTATGTAAGTGGATATGTGACGCTTGGAAATAATCCATATCAGCCGAGATGATAATAAAGAGCTTCAAAGTGACTGGAATTCCCCTCAGATGGATGGAACTGAAGACGGTGTAATTTATGAGGACATTGATTGTGCCAGTGATGACGAGGATAACAGCGGTAGCGGCAATGAGAATTGCTAATTAGCATTTAAAAAAATGTTACTAGCGCTGTAGTATAAAAAAGTGCAAGGAGTGAAATAAAGGTGCAGCAATACTTCTATTAAATAATATTTTTCCAGTTTGTAATGTAAATCGTGTAATTAAATACAGAAGTAAAAAATTATTCTGTATATAACGCACATCCGGGATTTATTTCCTAAATTTTTTAAAATAAAGTGTGCGTTATACACGAGTAAATACGGTATGTCCGATCCGGCGATCTAGGATCGGGGGAAATTTTTGCCAACTGGGGAAATTCTGCAGAAAAAATATGCAATTAATCTCGATTTTAACAATGAAGTACATAATTCTCTGAGATAGAAAAAATTTCTCTACAAATAAAAAGATCCGTATGGTGACCTTCACAAAATCGAACTCGGGATAATATATACCATATATACTCGTGTGTAAGTTGAGAAAGTTTTGAAAAATAAAAAAAAATTCTATACCTACGGTAATACAAAATTTATGTAAGCCTATAACATATTGTAAAATTTTTGGGAAATTTTCATATGGATTCGGGGAAATGTTTGGAGTGAAAACATTTTCTTCACCCCTGGTGTTACAAATATTTTAGTAATTTGTAGATGTTTAGGTACAACATTTTCTCACTTTTCGAAACTGCTTCAATGGCATTCTTGCATCGAGTTATGAAAGTAATTTTTAAAATTTTCTGTACCACTACTTGAATTCGGTGTTAAATTTTTTTGAATTGGTAGAAAGCAAATCATGCGCATAAAATTCACACAATTATAGAAAATCTCTCATTTCATTTGCTGTTGGAGCATATTTTCCATTAGGTAGAAGAATAAAAAAACTTTCAAAATGTTGCGGTGCCAAGTGAAATGTTCATTAAGTTGAATCAACATTTGATCAACGAATGGAATAAAAATATTTCTCCTGAAATACTCTTTTATAGAATTGGCTGGAACATTGGATCTTTGTTTTTGTTTTGATACAGTTCTTGACATTTTAAGGTCAATATGAAAGTTACTGTCTTTCAAACAAGCTTCATCAAAAATTTCCTTGAAAGGGCTTTACGAATATGATTTAAGTGAGCCACAACATTGTTAACGAAATTTAAGGCAATTAATAGGTCACTGTCACATTTTGATATAATTTAGACAACGATAATAGCCCGGGAGGCAGATGAACAGACCATCGCCTTATCCAGTTGAGGGCTGAAATTCCAGAATTAGACAGAACTCAATTCGCATATTAAAATGCAACTGGTCTGCCTGCAATTTCCTGCAACCAATGATATGAAAACATAGAAGACTGGGAGCAAGAAAACACAATGGTAAACCTACCAGTCAGCCACTAAAATCAGGTTTGCAGGTGTTTACCACCAAGATATGAGTTGACAAACTCGTTGCATTTTAATATGCAAATCGCGTTTTAACTAATCCTGGAATTTCATCCATCAACTCGATGAGGTGATGGTTTGTGCAGCCACCTTCCGGTCCATAAAGTGTATGTAAATATATTCTGTAAGGTAAATAAAGAAGTTATGAAACCTAATACACATAACGAATTTTTCAAAAGTTTTGCCTTGGAAGCAGGGCTGCGGAGTCTGACCCATTTTTGAGCGAAAGAGTCAGAGTCAGATCTGTTAAAATTCCCGGAGTCAGAGTCATCCATTTTACAAGCAAGTCTGCGTTGTCGGAGTCTGATCTGTTAAAATTCCCACCGACTCCACAGCTCTGTGTAGAAGACTAGTCTCTGTCTTTTCAAGCTGCGATTGTTTCAAGGCTATGAATATATATAATTCTATATATTCTTCATATAATTCTATCATGGTCATGATGACTTCATGGTGTACTACCCACCTAGTTGGACAAACTTTTCGTAGTTTTTGTTTATTAATTTCCGGAGTATGTTTGTCAATATTGTTAAGGAGGAGGTCTTGTCTCTTAGGAGTATTAAAAAAATTCTGTATCATTTCAATTATGCCAGTAGACCAGGAGTCGGCAGCACAGATAATCACCTCATGGAGTTGGAGGCTGAAATTCCAATATTAGTTAAAAATCGATTCACATATTAAAACGCAATTGGTCTGCCAAGTCATATCTTGATGGAAAACACCTGAAAACCCAATTTTTGCAGCTGACTCGAGGGTTTGCCATTGTGTTTTCCTACTCCCAGTCCTTCATGTTTTTATACCTTTAGGTGCAGGAAAACACAATAATAAACCTACGAGTCAACCACTAAAATCGGGTCTGAAGGTGGTTTCCACCAAGATATGCCTTGGCAGACAAGTTGAATTTTAATATGCTAATCGAGCTTTGTCTAATCCTGGAATTTCAGCTTCCAGCTCGATGAGATGAATGTCTGTGCTGACGCCTCCCAGTCTACAATGTAGTTTCTTATTTCTATCACAAATGCAGCATTTCCAATTGCTAAATTTAAACTATGTGAGTCACAATGAACATATAAAGCTTGCAGATATATAGCTGATATACGAGACAGTACACAGCCAAACTCTCCGCTCATTGTACACTTAGGTCGAACCTAGGCCAATGAGATTTGGAAGGAGGCAGATGCTGCCCTTCCCCCCCCCCTCCACACACACAAACGAACTTTGATCCGTAAATATTTTTCTAGTGTTTCTCACTTTTTATGGAGGGGGCCAGAGTGCCTGTCCCCCCCCCCCCCCCTCTGGGTGCACCACCATCCATATATGCATATGTAAGAAAATCTAGTAAATATTTTTATAATCATGTGGGTGGGGAATTTTCGGAAAATCTTACTCACCAAGGATCTTTTTCTTTCAACCAGCAAGCAAATTACAACATACAACACTGTTCCTACTGGCTTCGGTACACAGTATTTATAAGCTCCAATATATTCACTCAAAATAAAGTAGTACAGGAGTTGCATTTCGGTGCAAAATAAAATAAGTATTGCTTAGAAGTAGGGATGCACCAGGGCTCAAAATGTACCAGAGCAAACCGGAATGATGTTCCGGTTTGTGAAATTGTAACAAATATTGTTCTGGTTCATGGAATTAATAAAAAATATTATTACAGTTTCATACATATAGCTTACTATGCTCTCTGTAACTTTTTTCTAATTATTTAGAATTTTGAATGCATTTTTAAAAATTAGTTTTTCTATGGTTAAATATAAATTTGCTATACAGTAAAGTCCTGATTATCTGAGTTAATATGGACCAATCTCACCTCGGATAAACAAAAAACTTGTATAAACCAGATTTACACAAATCGTCACCAACTCAGGAAATATAAATTTTCACTTAACACTAGAAAGACAGGGAATTTTACTCAAATTTTATAAAAATTCACACCAGAATTTTTATTTTAAATTATTAACTTATTTATTTAACTAGTTTTTTTCCTTATTACCTTCGAAACTAGTTTTATAAAGAAATTTCTGGTTCGAACCGAAATATATTCATTTGGTAGCGGTCAAAATGACCACTCACCGTCTTTCTAGTGTTAATTCAATCATTTTTATGGTACTAGTAACATTTCTTTGATGTACATTTCCATTACTTTTAAGAGAAACGGAGAATGAAATTGTTTATTTGAAAAAGTCCTTGATAGTTTTTTGTTTGTTGAATGCCAATATTGCTGCAGTATTACGCTACTGTATAGCTACCAATTTCTAAGATTTTTTTCTTCCCTCTAAAACTTACCAGTAAATTTTGCCTAATTCAGTCGCCGAAATCTAACAATTGTCTACGATTAAATATGGCAAAAATTTGTATTCAATTTTAGAGGTAACAAAACCGTACAAATTGGCAGCTATATGATTCTATTAGTGACATGAAAATTGTAGGTGTAGCCTCTTCTTTCTGCTCAAAGTATTAAATAATTTTTAAAATCGAACTTATACCTTTGGAATAGATTATTTTCTTCTGGCCATTTTTTCCCCCATTCTGACCAGAAAATCAGAGTTCTAACTTTTTACGGCTGCTCTTTCATCTACACCTAACACTTCATTTGTAATAGCTGTTTCATAATAATGGAAGCTCTCAGTCCATCAGAAGAAAATAACTGGGTTAAAGCAGAAACTCGGTTAAGCGGGACTGCACTGTACTTTAAAAAAAAATTAGTCAACGATAATTTTGAAATAGCGTTTCAGTTCGTGGATTTTTCCATTTCAAGCCTTGGGATGCACCGAATATTCGGTATCTATTCAGTATTCATCCATGTTACTGAATATTCATTCAGTTATGCCGAATATCAAAATATTTGTACAAATCGAATATTTAAAAAAAAATTAAACATTTTGAAAAATCTTACACAACTTTTACTTTTAACTGTCAACTTATAAACATATTCAGAATAATCAGAAACAGAATCATATTTAAATAAAAGAGAATCTTTTTATTTTATTTATTTACTATTTGTAAAGTATCACTTGAGAAAATTAACCATTAATGAGGATTTTCATAGGCATTTATGATCTACCAATGCAAGTTCTTGAGCATTGTCTAGTAAATAATCTGTTTTTTGCTTTTTCACAAAAAGAGTGTTTCTAAACAAAATAGGAAAACGTTCAGAGTTTTGATAATAGACATCAAAAAGCACAATTTTTGTCCAGGAAATCAAAATCACAATTCACTTATTCAGTTATAAATACAGTGTATCTCATCTCACTCAAGGTCAAACATGGATTTTTGTTTGTTCCTTTAACAATAATGAAGATATCAAAACTATATTTTCAACAGACTTGCTTAGGATTTCTGTGAAATATGATATGATAAGAAGTTCTGGATATTGCCACCATTCATATCTAAACACCTATGACCTAGACATTTTTTTATTCAGAATGCAGTTCACAGTAATTATACTGTGTCGCTGGTCAAAATTCAGTCAATTTCAATCATCAGATTTAATAGAAACAAAATTAATATGAAACAACTCTCGCTAAAATACCTACATTGTTGATAAAGCTGTGAATGAAAATTTAATTTCAGCTTGTAGTTACATACCTAGTGTTTTTGATTGATTGTACTGTAATTTTGATGGAATAAATGGATTGAAATGTTTGTTGAAAGATTTTAAGAACAGTCTGTTTGTTTACAATCTCTACAAATGATTGCAAACTCCAGTTACTGATCTAGGATGCATTTAAAAACTTCCTTGCTGAATCAAAGGGAGTAGAAAAGTTATTCTTGCTGAGTTGCCACCATTTCAATAGATGGTTTTAAAATTTAATATTTTAATGCCTTTAAACTTTAAAATGTAAAAGTATTCGTCCAGCCGAATATTCGGTTCACCTGTACGCTGAATATGCCAAACATGCCAACCGATGTAAGAAGCGAGTAAAAGAGCATCGATAAAAAATATTTTTTTAACCTTTGCCCTTTTTTATAGCCAGGCCCAGGCCGTGATCTGCTTGGTGTGGGAGAGGGGTCTAGTTTGTGTTTAAACAACAATTAAAGGACACTGAATTTTCACATACAGACCTTATGTCTTGGTGTCCTTATGACGTGGAAGACAAAACCAAACCCCTATTCAACTCGTCTCCATCGTAAAAGGCTACTAGTAATTAATTTTGACTTTGGCAGTTTTAGGATTAATTTGTACCAAACTCTGCCGGCTAGGTAGTCCAATGACAATGCAACCGCTGCTGGCACCAGACCCTTTGACGGGTAACGTCTTATTGAAAATCATAGAAATTATTTATTCTTCATTTTCTATATTGATAAATATTAATTAAAAAGTTATATTACCCAAATGCCGGAAAAGAAAAGATAATGAAAAGCAAGCTCATACAAAACAAAAAGGTGTTGCTATCCAACGTACAATTTATTCACAAGTTTAACATAAAACTCTATGTTTCGGTTTAATCTTTAAAACCTTCATCAGGAGAAAAATTTTCTAAAATATAAATCGACAACAAACTCTTTACATGCTACATTTTGAAATCAATTCAAAATACAAAACTTTCTAACGGAAACCTCTTACTCCCAAATAAACAGTTCAGTGGCGCCATCTTTTAACCAAAGATGCAAACGAAGAAAGAAATGCTGAAAAAAGTGGAATTTTCATTGACTTTTCAAAATTGAAAGCCATATTTCTGGGATGTGAAAGGAAACATTATCATTACACACTTCATGGTTTCTTAGACGAATTTCTAAAGATTCACGAATCATAGCATTGCGTGGAATAACTTGCTTGGACATAACTTTAGCATGGTCAAAGTCTATAAATGAAATGAGTCCTTTATGGTCCATTTATAGACTTTGACCATGCTAAAGTTATTTCCAAGCAAGTTATTCCGCGCAATGCTATTATTCGTGAATCTTTAGAAATTCGTCTAAGAAACCATGAAGTGTGTAATGATAATGTTTCCATTCACATCCCAGAAATATGGCTTTCAATTTTGAAAAGTCAATGAAAATTCCACTTTTTTCAGCATTTCTTTCTTCGTTTGCATCTTTGGTTAAAAGATGGCGCCACTGAACTGTTTATTTGGGAGTAAGAGGTTTCCGTTAGAAAGTTTTGTATTTTGAATTGATTTCAAAATGTAGCATGTAAAGAGTTTGTTGTCGATTTATATTTTAGAAAATTTTTCTCCTGATGAAGGTTTTAAAGATTAAACCGAAACGTAGAGTTTTATGTTAAACTTGTGAATAAATTGTACGTTGGATAGCAACACCTTTTTGTTTTGTATCGATATTACAACGTAAAGTCCTTTATTATTATTATTATTAAGCAAGCTCATTTTATGAAAAGGTTTATTTTTTGTAATCTTCTGCTAATTAATGTGTGCGTTGAATCTTTTATCAACAACAAAAATGAAAGACTAAAAAAAGTAAATTTCTCTAACTAAAAATATAGTCTTAAATCAATCTATGTAATCAAACTGTTTTTTCTGTAAAGGCAGAAGATTTTTCAGAAAATGCTGTCAAAGCTGCAGTTTTGAATCGAATTTTCTAAATTTTAAAAAGAATTTACATTTAAAAAGTAATACATAAATAAATTCTGAATTTTATTTCAAGAAAAAAAAAAATATATGAAAAAAGTAAATTTACATTTACAAATATTTTGTTTCCCGGCCATCATAATTTTTTTTTAACAAAATATATAGCTAAAGAAATTTATCAAAATTTAATAGAAGCATAAAAATATTCGGTACTTTTCGGTTAGGTGGGTGCCAGTGTTATATATACATATAGATACATGTATATATATATACTATATTTATATATACAATATGTGTATATGTATATTTACATATATGTATGTATATAAATATGTATATACATATAACACTGGCGCCGGCTAACCGAAAACTACCAAATATTCTGTTCATTTTTTATTTTAAATTGATTTTTTTCCCATATGTAGATATACAAAGTAGCGAAGCAGCTTTTCCATCAATGATCGTCACAGTTACGGTTGCTAGCGATGACCTGACGTTATAAGCTGGTTGCGCTGGAAAATTCAGCACCGTAGGATTTTGGAATAATTTCAGGCCATCCTGATTATCAATAAGGTCAATGGTGTACTACAGATGATGCAACATCTAGAGCCATGGGGTTGAAATTCAGCAAAAAAAAACTTTTGTTCTTATCACCAAAAATAGAGATTTAACATTTTTTGTGACTTCTTATACTTAAACGCGAAAATGTTGAATTCTAGAATTAAAATTGATTTTTGTTTATACTTTTTCAAGTAAATTTTAAATTTACATAAAAATGCAATAATTTAACTTAATAATGTAACTTAATCACCAATTAAATATTTTAAATTCTATTTAGAATGAACTTTAAATCTAAAAAAATATTTAATTTGGACATTTCTTTCTAACCTACATACATAGAAAGGGAGGGGGCAAAAGCCTATCTCAAAACCTGTCATGGCCTTAAAAATTAGAATCGTACTTTTGTTGAAAACAAAGTTGTATTTACAATCTATCTCATTGGTAAAAAAAATTTAATTTATGAAAGTGGCATTTAAAAATAAGAGTTTGAGAACTTAAAGAGGAGAGTTATTCTAAATATGGTTTAAGAGACAGAAATGAAATCAACTTACTGTTTCTTCTCATTTTTTTCAGAGTAACGATCCGGGCAAAACGCCCTAGTGAACGGCCACTTTCCAATGAAATCAATGAAAAAGGCTCTATCCACCAGAGATTTTCACCAGGCTAATTGCTTTTAATGTATGAATATTATTTTTCAATCACGTCAGGTAACAGCAGATTTAAGCTCTCAGCCTCTTCTGTTCATCTTCAGAGAGGTGGTTCATCTGATTTTCACCAGGCTAATTGCTTTTAACGTATGAATATTATTTTTCAATCACGTCAGGTAACAGCAGATTTAAGCTCTCAGCCTCTTCTGTTCATCTTCAGAGAGGGAACTTAATCTTTTCTACAACACCATGAAAGCTTCAACTACTTCTTGGCTTTAGATGAACTGCAACACAATCTTCCAAAACTATGATATCCTATTACAGAGAGAGAGAAAGATAAATTAATGATCAATTTAACACCTTGGGGATGAGCATCACATATACGTGACTCATAAATTGCTCAGAATCCTTGATTATTCCCACCAGTTATTTTTTATTGTAAATTTTGCTTTATTTTGTCAGGGCATTTTCTCAATTCAATTAGGCAAAATTTTCTGTTTTGAAAAACCGGTGATAACCCAGATAGCATGAACATTAGCAGCAAGTTAGATTTTTTCTGACATTATCTTGTTGTGACAAATTTGAATTGAGAAATTCACAGTAAATCTTCCGCAGGGTATACCATCACCCACTTACATGAGTAGTTTGTTGTGAAACTGATGGCAAGACAGCCTTTAATTCACAAAAGTGACGAAAGCAAAAATCCCTCTGTTGAGAGAATAGATAATTAGCAGATACACAGAAATTTTATTCGTTTGGCACTGCTTTTATTAAACGCTATACTTATCAAATACCAAAAAAGGATTGAATTGAAATGTACAAATATTACCCTAACTTATTTATGGTGGTAAAAACAATGCATGTACCTTAACGGTGTGTATGTATCAGTAGATCTGGTCAGGTCTATGGACCCCTTCAAAGGGGTTAAACTTAACAGTTCTAAACAGTTGATGTGGCATGATAAGATTATTACTTAGCAGTAAGTTTGAAGTATTTTTGATTACTTCTTTGCTGTTATTTTGTAATAACTTGGACACAGCATGAATTTAATTTGCACGATAAGTTAGCTGCAAGTTCAAAGTGTGGTGACTTCGGCGTTTGCGTTAACTTGCTGCAGTTGTGTTATGAAATTTCAGTCTTGTCATGCTGAGCTTGCTGCAACTTTGCAAGTTTTCAAAGCAAGACTTCTGCAAATTTTCTGCAAACTAAAAATGCTATGTGGGAAAAGATTAAAAATTCTGTAAAAGACATTCATCGCAAAGGGGTTAAATATACAATAGTTATGTCAAACCCTTACTGTAGAATGGTATACAAACACTGCATCGCATAGTTATAATAAGTCTACTAGATGAATTACTTACCCATAGTCAGGCAACATCACAATTTTTTTTTAATTACTGTAACTAAAATTCAGCCTCCTATAAGCATTTAAAAGTTAATCAAATAAAAATTGGGAGTAAAAAAAAAATAATCTGCCTATTATATGAAAGTCATCTCACTATACATTCAGGCTGTAACTTCTTAGAAATGCTACATAAAATTCAAATACAAATAAAAGCAAGTATTGTTGAAATAGTAAGAATACACATGCATTTTTCCCACGTTTCATAGCTCATGCATCAGCTTGGATTACATATATAAAATTTGACCACTCATAAAAGTAAAAAACACTGACGATACATATGCAATAGCATTTATCAGGGACATACTCAAGAAGAAGGGAACTGAGAGGCTACAGTAGCCTTACCTCCCTCCCCCTCAAAATCTGTATTTTTTACATAATTTTGTACACAAGACCATTTCCCAGCTCAGCTCTCCACTTTCTCGGAACAAAATCCTAGATACCCTACTGACATTTTTGTGTATTAGAATTCTGAAGCATGGAGAGAATTGCGACCCGTCCCTTAATCTCTGAGAAAAGTATGAAGTTTTTTAAAAAGCACTGAGAGGTGGAAAAAATATAAAAGGTTGTTAATGATTGCGATTAAACTGATTATTGCAATTACATCCACCTCATTTTTAGCCGTTTATTCCCTAACACTGCTTACCATATCCACTGAAAACATTCAGTTTTGTAAGTTATTGATATTTAACAACAATAAAAGAGTTCAACTCAAGAACATAACTCATATTTTGGTGTGGGGGTTAGCTTTCAGTTACAACGACTTTCTTTTAAATAAAAGTACATGAATACATATTTTCACAGATGTGCTTTTGATACCTGTAAAATTCGATAAGTCTTTTATTTTCAAAGAACCAACTTTTTTTGAAAAAGTTATGCACTTTTCATTCCTTCTCCACCCTAAAAAAATCTTGTGTATATGTCATTGATCAGAAGATATATCTTACCTCTAATATGTTAATATTACTCTACATATGACTACAAGGTTTTTAATCATAATATTAAATTTGTAAAATTACACTGAGCAAAAGCAGTAGAAGTAACAGGATCATATCTAACACGAAAATTTTTTAATATTGACGTAACCAAAAAAAAAAAATTATACGAGATACCAAATAAAAACTAGTCTGAAAGAAAATGAAACAGAAAAAATATACAAAACACTGACTTAGTATATGTTTCTCCGTTTATATTTATTTTTCCATACGCTAGACGATAACAACAATACACGTTTTGCAAAAAATGACACTTCACACTTCGGCATTTTCTTTAAAAAAAAGTTGTGCAGAAGCACTTGACAATCGCATAATGTGCGAAAAAGAAGCCAATATGGTAAGCCTGCATTCATTCAAAAGATGCCAAGAATATGTGCAGTCGAGTGCGCAGTTGGCAGAATTTGTGTTCTACCTTTTTTGCGTCATATCAAAATGCCCTATTATGAAGATATTTTGTTGCAGATGCAATGTTTGCTAGATGGCCGAATGGATAAGGCAGTGAACTCGAGACTAGGGATTCTGGGTTCGAATCCTTCTGATCCCACATTGTGTTATAACTTTTTTGTTTTGTTTATTGGTTGTTTTATATTTTTCATAATGAATAAGATATTTTTGATGAAGATATATTTTTTATTTTTATTATACAGAGGCACGTGTATTTTTATTATAATAATAAAATACTTATTTAAATGTGAGAAAATGAGGTATTTCGAGATGAAAGTTTTACATCTGAACGCCTTTTAAATATTCAAAGTTTCGTTTCTAAGAATGTATATGTATAATGATATAAACATTAAGCAAATTCAAATGAAAAAATAATATATATCGCACGTAGGATAATTCCTTGATTTTTTTTTTTTTTTTTTTTTTTTTTGAGTACTTTACGAGTGAATTTTTATCGAGACTAGGCTGAAAATCATATTTTACTTTGAACATTATAAAAATAAAATGTAATAGTTGTAGATTATTTTAACTAAAAATATCTGTACATATATTTTTTAAAGAGATAAAATATATAGGTCTGCTGTCTAGTTTTGTAGTGAATAAAGTATGATTAGAATGTTTATAAATTTTCTACTGAAAGTATAAATAAGTATTTTGCATATACTAACAGAATTTTGAATGCCATTTATTTCTCATGTTTTATGATGTATTTCTGTTATCCACATGGTATTAAAATATGCAGTCATAAAATAAGAAATATATATATTAAAACCTTCTCTGAAAAACTGTCTAACTAACAGTGCAAATTCCATTGAAATCCATCCAGTATAGTAGATTACAAACAAATCTCATATGTTGATATCACAATCTTGGTTTGCTAACAGCATTTTATTTATCACGGGAGATATAAATCAACTGATAAATCATTTTTAAATAAATAAAAATAAAATTGTTAAGAAGTTAAAATTTTTAGATCACCAGTTGAATTCTTAAATTGTATCAATCAAACTACCAAACAAAGCACAACCAATAACACATAAGCAGAAAACGCACAATCACGTGATCAAATCGCCCACACAATTTTTTTGAGCAGCTTGCGCCGAGGGGTCTCTCAATGGGAGAAATCGTGTACGAGATTACGGAATCACCTTGATTACAGCTGATTCAGCTGATTACTATGATTACATGTGATTATACCTGATTACACCTAGATTACATGTGATTATACCTGATTACACCTAGATTACATGTGATTATACCTGATTACACCTAGATTACAGCTGTTTACACTTGATTACAGTTGATTTCACTTGGAAATACGTGATTAAATTGCTAAAATTTATGATTTAACAGTTTTACTCGATTTTATTGCCTTCCAAAAATCTATTTTTTTTTTTTTTTTTTTTTTTTTTTTTTTTTTTTTTTTTTTAAGATTTGTCCAAAATAAGAAATAAGTATCAAGCAGGACGGTGATTTGCCTATCACTGTTCTGCTGACAGTGGCGTAGCTAAGGGGGTGGGGTCTGAATCTCACCCCAAATGATGGGCTCGTACACTAAATCATGAATAATAAAAGTAGTAACTTCTGCTAAAACGGCAATTTTTTTTTCTTTTTTTTACATGTTAACTTTTTAGATTTGTCAAAAATAAGAAAATAGTATCAAGCAGGACGGTGATTTGCCTATCACCGTCTGCCGACAGTGGCTTAGCCAAGGGGGGGTCGGAAGGTCCCCTCTAACGATAGGTCCGTACACTAAATCATGAATAACAAAAGTAGTAACTTCTGCTAAAACGGCAATTTTTTTTCTTTTTTTTTACATGTTAACTTTTTAGATTTGTCCAAAATAAGAAAATAGTATCAAGCAGGACGGTCATTTGCCTATCACCGTTCTGCCGACAGTGGCGTAGCCAAGGGGGTCGGGGTGGGGTCGGAATGTCCCCCCCCCCTAACGATGGGTTCGTACACTAAATCATGAATAAAAAAGTCCTTCCGGCCAGTGCCGGGAGGAACAGGTAGCTTTCAAATACCTTATTTTAAAAAAGCCAACTTATATTATTCAAACACACGAAGCTCAATTTAGTGGAAACCGAATATAGGAAATTCAATACTAATTTTTATCAATACTAAATCATTATGAATGAGAATTTCACGAAATTAGTCAGCTTTATCCAAGCTGCTTTTATTTAAAGTAACTTATATTTGGCTGAGATGTTGATGTATACTATCCACATGCTTTTTCACATGGAAATAGGCGAATACGTGTGTTATCGCGTGACAAATACAAGATCGTTTCAAAATGTTAGCCATACTAGAAATTCAAAGTGCTATAATTCAACCATTTTTTAAGATATAAACAAAAGAACAAATTTTCAGAAACAAAATCTGCTCCGAAATCATTGTATCAAGGTCAAACACATAAAAAAATCTTTTTCATTTTCCAATTTTTTAATACCTCATTTTAAATTTTAAATTTAATTTTTTTTAATGGCAACCCTTTTGAAACAAGATGGCGAATGAAGCTGGCCAACGAACTCGGTTGAGACATTGGTATGTACTATGTACAGACCAATTAACATCCAAATCGGTTCATAAATACGCTTGTTATCTTGTGACAAAAATCAGGTCGTTTTAAAATGTCAACCACAATAGAAATTCAAAACGCTATAACTCAGCCATTTTTTTAGATATAGACGAAACAAAAACTGTTCCGGGATCTTTGTATTAAGGTCAAACACATACAAAAAAAATCTTTTTCATTTTCCAATATTTTGGTATCTCATTTTAAATTTTAAATTTTTTTAATTTTTTTAAATGGCCGCCATTTTGAAACAAGATGGCGGATGAAGCTAGCCAACGAACTCGGTCGAGATATTTGTATGTACTATGTACACACCAAAGTACATCCAAATCGGTTCATAAATACGCCTGTTATCACGTGACAAATATCAGGACGTTTCAAAATGTCAGCCACGCTAGAAATTCAAAATGCTATAACTCAGCCATTTTTTGAGATATAGACGAAACAAAAACTGCTCCCGAATCTTTGTATTAAGGTCAAATACATAAGAAAAAATATTTTTTCAATTTTCAATTTTTTTTGTACCACATTTCAAATTTAAATTTTTCTTAAAAATTTAAATGGCTGCCATTCTTAAACAAGGTGGCGGATGAAGCTGGCCAACGAACTCGGTCGAGGCATTGGTATGTACTATGTACAAACGAAGTTACATCCAAATCGGTTCATAAATACGCCTTTTATCGCGTGACAAAATTCAGGACGTTTCAAAATGGCAGCCACGCTAGAAATTCAAAATGCTATAACTCAGCCATTTTTTAAGATATAGACGAAACAAAAACTGCTCCGGAATCTTTGTATAAAGGTCAAATACATAAGAAAAAAATATTTTCCCATTTTCAATTCTTTGGTACCACATTTCAAATTAAAATTTTAAGAAAATTTTAAATGGCCGCCATTTTGAAACAAAATGGCGGATGAAGCTGGCCAACGAACTCGGTTGAGACATTGGTATGTACTATGTACATACCGAATTACATCCAAATCGGTTCATAAATTCGAGAGTTACAGTATGACAAAGGTCAGATATATATATATATATATATATATATATGGATATATATATATATATATATATATATATATATATATATATATATATATATATATATATATATATATATATATCAACTTTTGAACGGAGGGTGGTTTCGGGGTCTGGGGGTCATGATCGATGAAAATATACCAAAATTTTTTGAAATCGCTTTCCTCCGAACGGCTGCAATAGGTAGCTTTTTGTAATGAAAGCTACCTAAAAGTAGTAACATCTGCTAAAACAGCAAAAATTCCGAAATTTTTCATTTTAGTAGGTATAATTTTAAAGTGTTTCTTTCGCCGGAACCATTATTTTTTTCCGTTTAAAACAGGATTCCATTATAGACGTTTTCACATGTATTCTCTAAAATTTATCCACTCTATAATAACCAAAGGTGGATCCAGCACTCAATTTAGAGGGGGTCATGGCTCTTTTTTTTTGGGGGGGGGGGGGGGGGCGTTACACCACTTCATGATCAATTTTTATATTGAAGGCTATTCTCAAATTAAAACTGACGATTTTTCTGATACTTTCGCGAAATCATTTTCATTCCTAAATACAAAATATTTGCAGTAGTATTCGTTAATATATATATATAGATTTCATTGAGATACCAAGAAATCGTAGCATTTCCCATTTTCTTATAAATGCAAAGAATGATTCAGAAATGTTGTCAAGTTAGCATTTTAAGCCAATTTTTAGGAATTGAGAGCCACAGAAATGTCATCATGAGAGAGCAATTTGCATTCGCGTCCGGAAATTTAGTTTAAAATGCCAAATTTTATGGAATTTTTGGTAAGATTCTTCGCTTTTATTGAAAAATGGAAAACAGTTTCGATCACATAGTTTCCGAATAAGTGCACTTTCAAATTTCTTGAGATTAGAAATATTTTCACAGATGTATCAGAAATTACCTAATTTTGATTTGAGTAGAGGTTTAAGGAGTCAGAGAGATTCGCATTGTTGAACAAACTTCGGAGGAGGGGGATTGAAAGAATTTAAGATGTATTTCATTTTTTAATAACTTTTAGCATTTTTCTGTTGTTTACGAGGTGGGGGGGGGGTCATGACCCCGTCTCCTTCCCCTTGGATCCGACACTGATAATAACCGCTTGAGAGCATAAATGTACTATAGTTAAATCTACGACATTAGAACATGTCTGTAACGAAGCGTGCCATAAATGGAAAAAAATTAAAGTTTGACGAAATTAACACTGTACAATTTATACCCGCTAATATAAAAATCTATGTAAAATGGAACATTTATCCAGACCTTTGCGATTCCTTCTTTGTAGCAGTAAAGCCTGTGGAAAATTAAAAACAGAAACATTTCATGATCCCGATTACGAAAGGATGGATAATCATAGAAATACTCTGGCTAAAGCGGATACCTGTTTAAAACGGTATTTTTCCGATCTCTAGTAATTCCGTTTTGAGAGATGTTATTGTAACTAGATAAAGTGTAAAACTTCATCAACGGAGAATTTGGTGTGACCAATGTTGCTAAAACTTACAGTAAAAAACAGGGCCGAAACTAGGGGAATGCAGAGGGGTCATGTGCCCCAAGCGTCAGAACGAAAGGCGAGGAAAGGGGTGGGGGCGCCAAATGAAGATTTTATTTTTCATTTCATACAAGAATGTATGTATATTATATATATATATATATATATATATATATATATATATACATACATTAAAGACAAAGTAACTCGCAAGCTAATGTTAAACCTATGGGAGCGTTCTTTTCAAATTTGTGAAACTGAAAGTAACTTTATAAAAAAAAAAATCTGCAACCAAAATCGAAAAATTAAACACTAACCCGGTTAGAATTCAATCATTGGTTTTCAAACATTACATCTTCGGCAAATGTCCTTTAATGCTTTTTTGTTTTAATTTTGTCCGCAATAGAACATTGAACTGGAATCTTCAGAACGTTTTGTTATCCAAATCAAATTATAAAAAAACTCTGCATCCTATACAACGAATTTAATAAACTCTACTCTTTCATCAAATATCGCTTTTAAAGAATCTTTTTTTTCTGCGGTGTTTCTGCCTGTTTATCTTCGTGAACTTTTATTGAACTTTATTATTTTCCTCATTCCTAAGCCTTTCGTATTTGTAAATAACTTTAAACACTGTTTTCATTTTGTTTTTATTTTAATTTTTGTGTTTACATAGAAGTCATGTGTTATTTTTGTATACAGGGCCGAAACTAGCCTTTTTGGCGCCCGGGGCAAACATAGATTTTGGCGCCCCCCACCCCCTCCACCACAAAGTAAATTTACAAAAAAGAATTTTACTAAATATCTAACAGACAACTCATTTTTAAATTTAAAATATATAAAACTGAACTACGTAATCAGCTTTGTCAAACATTGATCCATTAAAATCTTTGAAAAGTTATTGAAAATAATTGCATTTTAATCTTTTTAAACTTTTTTTTTTTGCATAGTCTAAATGAGGTCGATATCTAAAAAAGAAAGGTTTTACTAAGAATTTTACTCTGTGCATTCCCCTTCCCGTTGTCCTGGGCAGTCAGCGCCCATGGCAAGACGGAAAAAAAAAAAAGAAAGAAAGAAAGGAAGGAAGCTCAACACTGTTCAGCGGAAAAAAAACATACAGCTTTCATGAATTTTTTTTTTATCTACAAGAAAAATCAGGCTGAGGGGTCACTTCTCCTTTGGTAGTTATCCGTAGTGGACAGTAGGGTGTCCCACAATAGAGACTGACCTTGAAAAACGGTAATGATTCTCCCTCGGATTCTCCTCACAGGAAGTGATTTAAAAGATCGAAAGCAAACGCATAGGCATGATACTTTGAAATTTTGTATTGCAATGAATCTTTTTATCTATATGTAAAGTTTAATGCATTTGGTTCTTTTCCTTTTAAATTTTCCAGCTGCGAGACATTTTTATACAAATTTCATAATATATATATACCATATATTCTTGTGTCAAACGTCAAACAAAATCTTCATTTTGGCACCCCTTCACCTCCTGTTAAAGCGGCGCCCGGGGCACGTGCCCCCATGTCTACACTTTGTTTTTATTCCGTTTTCTTTATGATTTTGTGTTTACTTATAAGTCATATGCTTGTAAATGACTATAATTGCTGTTTCTTATACTTTTATCTATGGTGCTTGGATGCCATAGTTTTGTAATACAGTCGGCCCCACTTAATCGGGTAACAGATAATTGCATACCCCGCTTATATGCATAGAATGCCGTGGAACAAAAACGCTCCCAATAAGGTTAATGTTAAATATACTCGTTTTATCGCATAACAATCCCCGGTTAATTGCATAAATATCTCCAATCTAGTAATCCGCATTTTATAAATTCCTGTTATAGTGATGAATGGGAAGAACATTTTGTTGTTGTAACAATGGTTTGTTATATCTACGATCGAAGAACAGAAACCGTCGTGAAAGAAGACTTTATTATCTAAATTCTAGGAAACTCATAGGAGTGTTGAATTTGGACAATTATGTTTTTCTTGTCTTTTAAAGCTTGTCGTACATACAGTGACTCAATATGTTGGGGGTACTTTTTGGAAAATCCTGGAATCGGGGGAAAATACAATCGGGATGGTCAAGAGAATAAAGGAACGATATTTAGCGCCGGAAATTGAGAAATACAGTATCCGAGGTAGGAAAAAACAAATTTCCCTAAAAGATTTTTTGTGTAGGCAACAACAACAAGAAAAAAAAAAGTGATAAATTGACAAATAATTGAAAAATAAAATTAATATATGCAGAATTTATTTATTTTCAAAGGTATGATTTAAAACAAATTTTTTTTATTTTACTTTCATTTTAATTTTACATACATTATAATGAAAAATTAAACCATGTAACGTAAATAGTGTAATAATACATTATACCTTATTCCATATATTGTTATATAGAGAGTAATAATAAATTATTTAAAATTAATAATTAAAATCTAAATTATTAAAAGAATATTTTTTAAAGTATTAGGTAAATGATGTTCATTAATATTTATCATATCTGTGGTATATAATCAATTGATAACGTATACTGCTAACATTAATTGCTGTCCTCGCTTAAACGCTTAACCCGCTTAAATGCATACAATTCAGTGGAACCAACTGTATGCAATTAAGCGGGGCCGACTGTACTTTGTTTCAATATATGTGTCGCTGTTTTCTGGGTCAGTTTTCTTGGCTGATTGGCGGAAGGGTTTCTTCTGCCAGGGGTTCATGCATTTGCCATTTTTTGGTTGGCTCCCTGGTAGAGTGATTGTAGCGCTTGTAGAATTCATTCTCAGCTATTTACAGAAGAAAATAAAATCATTTGAAACTATTAATATGCAAGTGAGAAATTTTTAAAAGAACGCTGTCATAGGTTTAACATTAGCGGTCCAGTTTCTTCGCGTGAATAGTGTAAGCTCTTAACTCTCAAGCTAATGTTAATCCTATGGGAGCGTTGTTTACATATTTCCTTGTAGCATTTTAATTATTATTAAATGATTTTTATTTTTAAAGAATTTTTTTTTCTTTTGCATAGGGTATCTGCGGTCGATATCTTTTATTGTGCGTGAGGAGAGGGGGGGGGGGGCGTCAAAAAAGGCTAGTTTCGGCCCTGGTAAAAAAAAAAATGTTTACATGAATACAAAAGCGGCACACTTAACATAATTTGGTGAATCTTAATTTATTTTATAATTCTATATCGAGAATTATCACCAATAGATTTAAATCTCCTACTTGAAATAGAAAAAAGTAATGTCATTGTTGGACTAGTTATTGTGAAGTTTTATTGAACTTGTTAGTTACTGCGATGTTTTGTTCGAAGTTGCGAATTTCAAAATACCTGTAAAAACTCGAATGTGATTATTCTGTTCTAAAACATGCTGATACGCTCTTTGTTGCAACAACGTCATAATTCAAAAATCGCAATTTTTTAGTTCTGATGTTGAAGTAAATGATCGATATATTATTTCAACTCTGTGAAATTTTTGTCAATCACCAAACAAGAAAGAAGAGGCGAATTTTCTGAAGTTTTATGATCTGTTTAAAATCGTAGAATCTTTGTCAAAAGATGACTTTGATAAAATTTTCTTTTGTTACACACACAGAGCTTTAGGCAAGGAAGTGTGTGTGTGTGTGGGGGGGGGGGGGGGTCTGGATGCCCTTCCCGAATGAGGTAAGAGTTTACTGAATAAATCATATGCATACAGTCAAATCCGGTCAAATCTGTTGACTACCGTAAAGATTGGTAAAAAATTTAGTTTTTGTCAGGTTTTCGACTTAGCTTTCATAATAGTATCGTATTTATTTAATTTTCATTTAAGGCAAGATTCCGTTATAGACAGGTTCATTTTTCACAGGGCTAGAGTATAGAGTGTATATGTATAGGGGAATGAAGTTTTAAGTTAAATAAAAGCTTATAATATATAAATAGTTTCTCTTTTGCAATATCTTCTAAAACAGTTGTCGTTTTCTACTTTAAAGTATACACATTTGGGGAGCATACTTGTATATGCTGTACATTCTAGCAAATATCGCAAAGCTCAAACATATTTACACACAGAAATGTTATTTAATAAATAACTGAAAGAGTTATGCCACAATAATAAGTAACATTTGCATTAACAAATATTCTGGATTTATGTTTGAGCTGTGTGTTAAATGCTGAAATACATGGTATGTTACTACTAAGAAACAATCTAGGTTATTTAACACTTATTTACATTTTATTTCCGTAGAAAACTTTTTTTTTTTTTTTTTTTTTTTTAATTAAGAGGTGGGGTTTAGTTGAGGTTCGAGTATTTTGGGTTCCGGTCAAAATGTGGAGGATGAAATTTTTTGTCGTGCTCAGATCTCATTTCGGGTTCGAATCTACCCTGTATCGAGTTGGGCAAACAAAACTAAACCCGACTGATAGTTTAAATCGAATCCGGCTAAACTGAAAAATTTTTCAGAGAGGTTCGAATTGACTTATATTTTACGAGTTGAGTTAACTTAAATTGCTTTTGGTGGGTGGGTTCGATTCTACCCGATTTCTCAAAATATTCTCCAAAATATACTTAAAAATGAAACATTATATTACTTGGGTATCAAGGAGCACATATACAGAAATATTGTTTTTTCTTCATAAAAAAATATAATTGATACTAGAAATACAATTGTAGGCTACTTTTCCATTATTCTATTGTGGATTTTTATGTTTATTTTTTCAGTTTTGGGGTGGGATTGGGTTCGGATTGAAACCTGTCCGTTCTAGGTCGAAGTTTGTCAGATTAGGATCAATTAATCCAACTCATTTTTTAAAACTGGTTCAGGCTGAGTGGATATATAATTTACAGGTTCGGGTCGGGTATGACCCAAAACACGCAGGATTCTATGCTCTCAAAATAATCCGTGAGTTAAACTAATTTTTCCCCTGATTATCTTTTATTAAAACACGAAAATTTGCGGTTTTTTACCCATTCCCCTCCCCACACACATATATATATATATATATTATATGCCCGACCCGCGCAGGACTCTAATCCGGCCACCCTGTCGGGATACTATGCCCTCCCCCCCACTCCGTAGGGCAAGTTTTGGCGAAGCACCTGACTGCAACCTTAATGTTAAACCTATGGGAGCGTTCTTTAAAAAACATTCTCGCTTGCATTTTAATAGTTTTAAATGATTTTTTTTCTATTTTCGTTGCATATTTTTTAAATTTTACTTTTGGTTATTTTTACGCGTTTGGATTTTTTAACTGCAAGACAATTTTATCAAAATTCCATATATATATACATTTTTGTATCAAACGACAAACAAAATTTCCATTTGGCGCCCTCTTCGCCTAGGGCCGAAACTAACCTTTTTACACCCGGGGCAAGCATGGATTTTGGCGCCCCCCCCCCCTCTTCCGCAAAGTATATTTACAAAGAGAATTTTACTAATTTTCTAATAGCCGACTTATTTAAAAATTTAAAACATGTAATCTTAAAATATGTAATACTGAACTACGTAATCTACAATGGGGGATCCAAGGGGGAGGTCACGGGTGTCATGACTCCCCTCTAAACACCAACAAAAATATTCTAAAGATCATTTAAAAAATAAAATATACAGTTAGAGTCCCGATTATCCGAGACTGCTTAACCGAGTTTCCACTTTCACCGAGTTATTTTTTTCTGATGGACTGATGGCTTCTATTATTGTGAAACAGCCATTATAAAAGAAGTGTTAGGTGAAGATGAAACAGCAGTCGTAAAAAGTTAGAACTCTGATTTTCTGGTCAGAATGGAAAAAAAAATGGCCATAATTTTTTTTGGCAAAAAAAAAAAAAAAAAAAAAAAAAATATGGCCATTTTTTTTTCTATTCTGACCAGAAAATCAGAGTTCTAACTTTTTACGACTGCTCTTTCATCTTCACCTAACACTTCCTTTATAATGGCTGTTTCGTAATAATAGAAGCCATCAGTCCACCAGAAGAAAATGATCCATTCCAAAGGTATAAGCCTTCATTTGGCGCCCCTTCGTTCTGGCGCCCGGGGCACATGCCCCCTCTGCCACACCTTTGTTTCGGCCCTGGCCTTTCGTTCTTACGCCCGAGCAAGTGCCGCCCCCTCTGCCCTAAACTAGAAAAACTATTACCTAAACTACTTCCCTGAAAAAGTTAGAAAATTGCCCCCCCCCCCCCGGGTGACAATTATCACTCCCTCCTATCTTTAATTTTTTTTATATGTTATAAATAATATATATCAGATTTAAAAAATTTGCTTGCGGTCCCTCTCATCTCCCGCGTATTTTAAATACACTTAGTCGACATTAACTTGTAATATATTAGAATGTAATCTAAGTTATATTTAAAATACATATAATTGGAATTGACCTACAATCCATTACGGATTAACTGGATTATACAATTAAAAACGTAATTTAAATCATCTTTTAATCCATTGCAGGTTAATTAGATTATATAATTAAAAGAGTAATCGAAATCCGCACGTAATCGATTAAAATTAATCTAATTAAATCTTAAAATGTTAAATAAGAATTGATTTGTGATCCTTTACACAATTATCGGGTTATACAATTCAAAAGCTTAAATTGAAATTACTTTTCAGTGCTCTGCGTGTTAATCAATTGCATTATGAGGTGATTATAATGTATTTTAATTTAATCAATAATTTCATTACTCTGTAATCAGATTCTGCCCCAACACTGGTCATATCCATTGAAAATTATTCATATTTTATCTGTTTCGTTTAAATTTTTAAATCGGGTTCGACAGCCCATGGATTTTTTTTTTCTTTGTTGTTGTTGCCCCAGCTCGCCCGTTAAAAATATGTCCTAATGCTGCCGGGCTGACCAGTTTGAAAGTTTCCCTCCATTACGATGGCCCCATGCCGACCACTAAACGTTCTTTGAATAAAATTAAACACAAATTCTTGAGAAAGCCCCTCCCCCTCCCCCCCAACACACAGACTACTTTCTTATCTAGCTTATATCTTTCCTCATCTGTGAGCTCGCTTTTCTGCCATTTCCGAGGGCATTTCTCATTTCTGCTTTTGCCTTCCCCCCTTCCCCAACTTCCGTCAAAACTGAAGACAGCGAGAGGAAGAAGACAGAATGGCGACAAAATAGATTTTTCTCGAGATTTTTAATTCGAGATTACCTCGGAGATTACACTTGATTATACATGATTATACTGATTACATGTGATTACGTTAAGATTTCATTGATTACCACCGATTACATGTGATGACATGATTACGCATGATTAAGACTTGATTACAGTATGATTTCACTGATTACAGGAACGGTTGTACGAGATTACACCCCATTGAGAGACCCCTCGGCTTGCGCGGAGTTTGCGTGCGGTTGGTTAACTAATTTTAAATGCCAAATGGGCTAAAGTAGATAAAGAAGGTCACGTGATGTTTTTCCCGACTATTTTAGATTTTATCTGAGTGAACATAGGCATGTATTCCTGTTACGAAAACCATGTTTTGGAAGAATAAAGAAATATAGTCGTTGGTTTTACCTTTTTTGAACCATAAAAATAATGAAATAATTGAATTATGTTAAAATTCCTTTCTTCGATAAGACCTACTCCATGGCATAAACTTCTGAGCGCGCGCGCGGCGCAAAGTGCACTTCTGAACACGCTCAAGATGTTCAAGTTGGTAAGGTCGGGATTCAGGTAGATTTTGTGCTGTTAGCTAAACGAGATTGACCAATCAGAAAACTTGCTTACTTAAAACAGTGAAAGGTTCACAAAAATACAGGTTTCTGTAAGTAAAGTCACATGACAATATTTAAATTATTTTTTCATAAGATAAACTCTTGGACAATAGACATTTTTTCCTGACTCCATGTATATATTTTTTTGTGGTTCAGACGAAAAACGTGAGATGTTCGACGATGTGTTGTGATGTTGTGATTATGGTTTTGAGATGTGTATTCGTAGTTGCTGTAATGTGATTGTCTAAATAAATGTTTTGTGTGTTTTTTAAAGAAGTTATATTTATAGTAAAATAATTATCATTATTTTAACTAAAATGTTAGAAAATAAATGACAATTTGGTAGCAGAGCGTGGTTTTAAAGCGAATTTTATATTTTGAGTGTACAAGTAAGAAGAGTAAATAAATATGAATTGTATGAACTAGGCCTAATGCAAGTTAAGAATTTGTTCCATTGGACTAACCGCCAATAGAAAAAATTTAAGAGGTAAGAATTTTATATGCATTTAAAAATAGTTTGGAAGATAAAGTATTTTAATTATGTGTGAATCCAATATGTTTGGAATTCCTAGAATAGAGCCGTTAACAAGTAAAAATTATACATTATGGAGTATGCGAGTTGAAGCTTTGATTAAATCAAAACATTTATTTGATGTTATCGAAAATGATGAACCGGTAAAAAATGAAGGGGATCCCGATAGTTTAAAAGCGCATAAAACATGGTTAGAAAAGAATGATGAAGTTTACGGTATAATTATATTGACGTTGTCCGCAGAACAAATGATGGCTGTTAGAGGGATTAAAAAAGCTAAGGATTTATGGCAATTACTGAAAAAGCGTTATGCGGGAATTGAAAATCAGAGAAGAATTCAGTTAAAAATTAATCTTGCGAGAATAGAGAAAAACGAAAGAGAAACAATAGAAGAATATTTGATAAGAGCTCAAGGGATAGCTAATGAAATATTAGAATTGGGTACAGAGATTGATGAATGCGAATTAATAGGATTTATTATAGAAGGGCTCCCAAAGAAATATAGCGAAGTAACAACTGCGATATCATCAAACCCAAATATAACTTATGAAGTAATGCGAGAAACTTTGTTGAGATATGAAAGAAAATATGATAAATTTCGAGAAAACGAGTCTAAAGCATTTAGGGCTAATGAAAAGAAAAAGGTTTTATGTTTTGCTTGCGGAAAGCCAAATCATATAGCGCGGAATTGTTATAATAAATCGAATATGACACACTCGCGAAATGATAGGGAGTATTCACCTAAGAAAAATTTTCAAAATTATTATAGTAATAAAGTTCAAGATGTAAGAGAATACTCACGCAATAATAAGAATTATAATAAGAATAATAATGTTTCAAACAAGAAGGCAAAAGAATATACATGTTTTACAAATGAACATGCATTGCAGTCAAATGAATTCAATAGAAATGAGTGTAAAGAATCTGAAAATAATAGGGAAATAACCTGGATGTTAGATTCAGCTTGCACTTCGCATGTTGTAGAAAGAAAACCTGAAGATGTAGAAATTGCAACTGCTGACAGCGAGCGATCAATACAAGCGAAATATCGTGGAAATGTTCATGTTACGGCTTACGATAAGAAAAGTGGCGAAACAAAAATAAAACTTACAGAAGTTCTTTGCGTACCTAATTTAAGAGAAAATTTAATGTCAGTTCCAAGTTTAGTCAGAAAAGGAAAATATGTGATATTTGATAATGAAGGAGCAGCCATTTATGAAAAGAATACAGGCGAATTAATAGCTAAAGGAACATTCGAAGATAATACATTTAAAATAAACTTAGCTGTACGAGAAACAGATGAAGACAGAAATGAAACTTGTTTACAGACAAATGAATCAAAGAAAGAATTATGGCATAGAAGACTTGGGCATATAAATTATGTATACTTACAAAGAATGTCGAGAGAAAATCTTGTAAGGGGATTAGAAAATATGAATGGCGAAGAAACAAAATGTGAAATATGTATTCAGGGGAAATTAACAAGAACACCATTTAATCATGTGATAGAAAGAACAACACGCATTTTAGAAAGATTACATGTTGATTTATGTGAACCAATGAAAGTACACTCATTGGGAGGGAGTAAGTACATGCTAATGGTAGTAGATGAATATAGTAGAAGATATTTTGTAGATTTTTTAAGAAGTAAAGATGAAGCAAAAGAAAGAATTATAAATATAATAGAGAGAAGAGAAAATGAAACCGGCAAGAAAGTAAAAGCGGTTAGATCAGATAATGGTGGTGAATTTACTAATGAAGAGCTCGTGAATTATTACAAAAGGAAGGGCATACAGAATGAAAGAACCACAATTCATAGTCCACAAAGTAACGGGATTGCAGAAAGGGCTAATCGGACTGTTATTAATACTGCAAGAACATTGCTGATAGAAGCAAAACTACCTTTATCCTTTTGGGCCGAAGCAGTATCAACAGCTGCTTATATACATAATGTTACTCCAACAGCTACGAGAAAGAAAACGCCATTAGAATTATGGTCAAATAATAAACCAACAGTAAAGCATATGAGAGTATTTGGATGTAAAGCTTTTTATCGCAACGATGATATCAATAAAAAGAAATTTGATGTAAGAGCAAAACCAGCAGTGTTTATCGGATATTCAAGAGATCGGCGAGCATACAGATTGTATGATTTAAAAGAAAAGAGAACACGTGAAAGCAGAGATGTAGTATTTATAGAAGAAAAAATGGGATATGAAGATATAGCTAACAAGGAAGAAATGACTGATGAATTTGAATACATCAACATTACCAATAATAAAAATGTAATAGATGAACAAGAAGATAATAATTCCGATGAAAATGAAGAAGAGTTAAATCAGAAAAAGGAAGCAATTGCGTTGTCAGATGATTTGAATGATTCTGCGACAGAAGAATCTGAAGTAAATCATATAATTGATGAAAACAAGGAACAGCAAGAAAAAGAAACTAATGAGAATAAGTTGTTGAAGAACCTAGAAGATCATCACGAATTAGGAAACCCAATCCAAAGTATTTAGCGAATCTAGTGCACGAGGAAGTTCCAAAGAATTACAAAGATGCATTAAATTCTAGAGATAAGGATAAATGGATGGAAGCAATCAAAAAGGAATTACACTCATTAGAAGAACACAAAACGTGGAAAATCGTTGACAAACCAAAAGATGTGAAGGCACTGAGAAGCAAATGGATTTTTACTGTAAAAGAAGACGGTGAAGATGTAAAATATAAAGCAAGATTAGTAGCCGACGGATCAAGACTTAAATTCGGAACAAATTATCAAGAATCGTATAGTCCTGTAATGAAAACTGAATCATTTAGAACTTTATTGGCAGTCGCAGCGATGAAAGGTTACAAAACTAGATTTTTCGACGTAGAAACAGCATATCTGAATGCAGATCTAGAAACTGCAATTTATATGAATCCGCCTGAAGGTCTACAAATTGAAGGAGCGAAAATATTATTGGTAACAGGAAATTTATATGGGTTGCCAGAAGCAGGAAGATGCTGGTATGAAAAATTAGTTAATATATTTGATAAAATTGGGTTACAGCCATGCAAAGCAGATCCATGTGTGTTTTTTAATAAAAATGATAATAAATTTATTGCAGTTGGAATATATGTCGATGATGGAATAATCGTTAGTGAATCCGAAGAATTAATAAATAAATTGATACAAAAATTGAATAAAGAAGCAAAAATTAAAGAGCTGAAGAAAAACATTAAATTCCTTGGTATTGATATTGAAGAAAATAATGGAGAATTTTTGCTAGGGCAAGCTAAGTATGCAGAAAAAATCTTAGAAAGATTTGATATGGAAAATTGTAAAAGTGTGAAAACCCCTGGTGTTTCTGGAATAAAATTAGATGAATATGAAAATGAAAATAAAATTGATGAAACACTATATCTAGAAATGCTTGGAAGTATAGGATATCTAGTAAGAGGAACAAGGCCAGATTTAGCTTTCACTTTAAGTAATTTGTCTCAATATGCAAAAGATCCTAGAGAAATTCATTTACAGGCAGTGAAGAGAGTTTTGCGGTACATTCAAGGCACTAAAAACTACAAACTTCGAATTAAAAATAACAAGGGCCAATTATCACTTTGTTCTGATGCTAGCTGGTGTACTACACGGGATTCAAAATCATTTGGTGGATATATCGTAAAGATAGGAGAATCACTGATTGAATGGAAAAGTAATAAACAGAAACTGGTTGCGCTTTCTACAATGGAATCTGAACTTTTAAGTTTATGTGATGCTGTTTGTGAAGGAAAATGGTTAATGGGTCTCTTGGAAGAGTTAAGCCAGGAAGAAATGGTGAAGCGTCCAATAGAAATCAGTACTGATAGTCAATCTGTAATTGATTGGATTAAAAACCCAAGAGTGAATAATCGCAACAAACATTTAGGTAGAAAATATCATTTTGTAAAAGATGAAAGAGCGAAAGGAGAAATTGAAACAAAATATGTAAATTCGTCTGAACTGGAAGCAGATATAATGACTAAGAATTTGAGTTATGATGTCATGAAAAATCATATTACAAGTCTCGGAATTACTGAGGATTATTGACATGCGAAAGGAGGGATTTGTAAGTAAAGTCACATGACAATATTTAAATTATTTTTTCATAAGATAAACTCTTGGACAATAGACATTTTTTCCTGACTCCATGTATTTATTTTTTTGTGGTTCAGACGAAAAACGTGAGATGTTCGACGATAATATTGATGTTGTGATTATGGTTTTGAGATGTGTATTCGTAGTTGCTTTTTGAACCATAAAAATAATGAAATAATTGAATTATGTTAAAATTCCTTTCTTCGATAAGACCTACTCCATGGCATAAACTTCTGAGCGCGCGCGCGGCGCGAAGTGCACTTCTGAACACGCTCAAGATGTTCAAGTTGGTAAGGTCGGGATTCAGGTAGATTTTGTGCTGTTAGCTAAACGAGATTGACCAATCAGAAAACTTGCTTACTTAAAACAGTGAAAGGTTCACAAAATACAGGTTTCTGATTGGTCAATCTCGTTTTGCTAACAGTGCAAAATCTATCTGGATCCCGGCCAAATTTTACTGTTAAAACTTTGAAATCCATCATGTTGAAATTTCTAGCTGGTAGAAAGTGCTGATTAAGGAGGGTAAAAAATAATTTCACTTTCGGACCACGGTTAAAAGAGCGCCGTAACTGTCTAATAAACTGTAAATAAAGTGAAACTGGAACTGGAAATTGTAGGATGATATGTTCACCGTGTTCACGTTAATAATTATATAAAAGCGATGGAAAAGAAGGCAAAAAAAGACTTAATCGCAATAATTGACGAACAAAATAAAAGTCTTGTGAAGTATAAATCAAGGTTGCATGGTATGTTGAAATTGTTATCATCAGCAGCGCCAACTTTTGAAAAATATTGGGTGTGCTCAAAAAGTTTTGAGTAAAATAATGCACATTTCCCCCCCTTTAGTACGTCTGTCTGAAGAGATGTTCCGGGGAAGAGCAAATGACTAAAGATAATAATTAGAAGTCAAATTATGGTTTTTCTAAGTAAAATTCTAAAATTAATTTAATAAGCAATTTTATTAAATTATATTTTCATAAGTTCTCCCTTACAAATACATTAATTAATATTTATTATAAATAAAATAGCATAAAAAAGAGCTTAGTGGAAGAGCATGTTATGTTACATTTTCTCAAAATATTTTTTTCGATGAAGGTGTTATTAGATGGTCTGTCACATGGTAAAACTAAGTACCGAGATTTAAATTAAGATTCTAATTTGTCTTAAAGATTTCATACATTATTCATTAACATTTAATATATTTTATATTAGAAAATTAAATGTTTATAAGTTTTTTTTTTTTTTTTTAGAGAGAGTTTAGTAACGTCTGTTAGCCTATTAAATTAATATATGCTACCAAAAGAAAAAAAAACTTTCGTGCAATTTTCTCGCAATTTTATTTTTGTTACATAACATCTTCTTCCACTAAGCTCTTCAATTGCTTACTATTGAAAGTGCAAAAGACTACTAAGTGTCATGAAAGAAGTATACATTTTAGTCACCATTTGTTTTATCAATTCAAGATTGTCGATTGTATCGCGATGTGTTTTATCGATTCAAGATATTAAAACACATACCAAAATATACAAGAAATTTGTTTTTGAGAGAAATTTTATTTTACATCTGCTGAAGGGGCTCTGAGGGCTGGGCTCATGGCTCATGCCCCTTGGACCCATATAAGTTGAGTGCCATTGGTTATCATCAGATTTTCTGATAAGGTTTGCCAATTTTTATTAATTCCATTGTTGCTAGACTATAACTTAAGAAAAAGTTTTGTGTGTGTGCCACTGGTTATGCAATGAACCTTCATGAAAAAAAGAAAATTTGTATTACATTTCACTAGTGTAGTATCATAAGATTACCGATTTTCATCTATCCCTCTTTTTTTTTTTTTTTACCAGACGTTATTTTCTCCTGATGAAGCAAAATATGGGTTTTTCTATCTGATTATAAAAAAAATCGGCTGAATCGCAAAACAGCCGAGACACTTGGCATCGTTCAATTTGGCGAGGCGATAAATGGATCTTTGTTGTTACCAGTTTGTTTTGTAAATTCTTTCCACGCCTTCAGTTGTGTTATCTTGAATTTGGATTGGTTGAATGAGATTGGTTGATTTCTTGTGTATTGGATGGCTAAGCCTACCTTTGACAACTCAACTCCGCATGTTTTATAATTTGTGTACAACGAGTTGCGTGATGAGGTTTAGAAGACAGAAGTTTTGTAATTGTAAAATTAAATGACGATAAGGCTAGAGTATGTTATTGTTAATATATTTTGCTGTTTTTAGTTGTAAAATTTGGAAGTTAAAGTACCTGTGTAATTTAGTTTGAAATTGTGAGTATTTGTTCATTTTTTTTTTGCTGGAAAGTTAAATGAAGTTTATCGACGACTACAAATTTACGAAATTATGGCAATTCAACATTTTATAGAGTTGGTTTTCAAGAAAGGAGATATTTGTTAAGGTATGTTAATAATTTTATGTATTTTTTAGTATAGTGTTTTATATTAGCCGTTTATTGTATATTTCTCATGTATGCTGACCTTACGAGTTTTGTACATTTTGATATTGCTACGCAACGTGAAGTGGTGAATTTTGATATTGCTACGCATTGAGAACTGCTGAATTTTGAGATTGCTGGTTAACGAGAACTGCTGAATTTTGAGATTGCTGCACACCGAGAACTGCTGGTGACAGTGATGTTTTTTTTCGGTTAATGAACGCGAAGCGTTCATACATGTACGCTGATTGCCGCTTTAACGAGTTTCCTGCGTTTTTCAGATTGCTGCAGAACTAGGTTGCTGTATTCAGTGATAAATATTATTTTTTTATGAACGCTTCGCGTTCATACTTCTTTAAATTAGAAATGAATTGTTCAATGTTTACTATAATATAGGCACGTACTTTCAATATTAAATGACCCCATGATTTTTTCTAAAAGTTGTTGAGAAATGAAAATTTTAATCATTATATCGTTGCTCTGATTTGAAAAGGTACTTTAAAAATTTCACATTTTCAATAAACTTATGTTGAAATCGTTTGTTTTATTTTGAATCTCATAAAAATCAGCTTTCCTGTGTTTTCTAATACGTCGTTATTTATAAATGGGAATAGATGTCATAAGTTCCCCGGGCCGCCATCTTGGATTTTTTTTTGGCGAGAAAACCCCTTTTCCGCCAAATAGCAAATGTCGCCAAGCACCGATTTCTACGCATGTTAGGCTTAATAAAAAAAAATGTAAACAAACAAAACTCGCTAAAATAGCAACCAGTAATCGTTGTATGAGCGCTACGCGCTCATAAATCGAAAAAAAAAACATCACCGAATTCAGCAGTTCTCGCTGTAAAGCTATCTCAAAATTTACCAATTCTCGCTTAGTAGCAATCTCAAAATGTACAAAACTCATAAAGCAAAATATACATAAAAAACAAAACTCGCTAAACAGGCAATCAGTAATCGTTGTATGAGCGCTACGCGCTCATCGACCGAAAAAAAACATCACTGGATCCAGCAAACTCCCTCTGCCGCGATAACAGAAATGCACGAAACTCGTTAGAGTGGCTAACACAAAAATGCGCGAAACTCGTTAAGTGGCTAACACAAAAATTCACAAAACATATACAATAAACACATAACAGGAAACATTACAATAAAATATAACAAAATATAAATAAAATTATCCACATACCTTAACACACATCTCCTTCCTTTAAACAACTTTCAATATGGCAACTTTCCACATTGAAAAATATTTAGTTTCTTTCATAATATGTATCCAACTTTGAATACATAAAAAGCAAAATACAATCCATATAGAGAGTCTTTTTCTTAAAAAATATAAAAAATATACATGAAATATCTCAATTTTTTTTTCTTTTTTTTCTTTTTTTTTTTTTTTCAAAACTTTTCACAAAAACATACACTTCTTATTTCTTTTTAAAATATGTCTACAAAAACAAACATCCAATTTCAAAAAACAAGCACTTCTTGTTTCTTTTTAAAACTTAACTCAAAAATAAATTTCCTCCAAAACCTTCATGAAATTTCCGTTTTATACTCCTCCCACTTTATCCCCCTTACAATATCTAAAAACTTATTAAAAATTGGTACTTTTTGATCATAACAAGCCCTATCGAAAAGAAACATAGCCAAATAAAAAGCAAAATCACTCTGACGATTATACGTCGGTAAAGTACACTTTACATGCCTCCACATACTTTCAATAGTATTAGTATGGACTTTAGTAATAGGGTCGACAAAATTTATACTATGATTAACCCTCAATGAATGATACCCATCACTCCCCAAATTATCATACGCCTTCCAGTAATCGCTATAAACATCCGTACCTTTCTCAATCCATTCTTCTATACATTTCCTCAAAGTCACAGCCGACCTATCGTGCACCGCAACTAAAAACATCCTGCCAGTACCCCTCTCAACACCGCCAAAAACCCACTGGCCATCAACCGCATGACCTTTATTATATTTTCTTTTACCAAATTTCGATTCGTCCACTTCCACAATCTTCCCTATTCCCCCTATCTTCTCAGACTTCCCTTCAATATATTCTAACACTTGCTCATTAATAAACTGCCTCCAATCTGCCATCGTATGATTACCAAACTTATACTGTTCACGAATTTTACATGTCTTAGTCCCAATAATAATTTCAAATGTCAATAAAAATATTTCTTCAATACTCAACTTACTACACCCGCTAAACCAAGAACCATACCGAAACGATAACTCTTTGCCGCAAACTTTCCTCTTCCCATCCGCCATTACTTTCTTATTACGACACACCCAACTACACCCATCCGAAGTATTGCATCTCTTTCTAATTTGCATGTCCCCACCACACTCGCTACAAACAATACTAGATTTTACTAAACCAACATCTTTCAAAAAATTTACAAACATTTCTCTATCTTCCAAAAGTCGAAAAAAAAAAATACCTGC